>PISX010033299.1:0-15236 GCA_004024625.1 Mellivora capensis | reverse complement strand
AGGACTGGAAGAGATTATGCTGAGTGAAATAAGTGAAGCAGAGAGAGTCAATTATCATATGGTTTCACTTATTTGCGGAGCATAACAAATAACACGGAGGACATGGGGAGATGGAGAGGAGAAGGGAGTTGAGGGAAATTGGAGGGGGAGATGAACCATGAGAGACTATGGACTCTGAAAAACAACCTGAGGGTTTTGAAGGGGCGGGGGGTGGGAGGTTCGGGGAGCCAGGTTGTGGGTACTATGGAGGGCACGCATTGCATGGAGCACTGGGTGTGGTGCAAAAACTATGAATTCTGTTACGCTGAAAAGAAATTTAAAAAAATAGGTGTTAATCATTGGTGTATGTTATTAGTAAGGCTTCAAGTACAGCAGGCTATCAAAAGTTAAGTTTGGGGGGAGTCAGAAGTTATAAATGAACTTTCGACTGTGCAAGGTTGACACCCCTAACACTTATTTTTTTTCCTTACCAAAGTAATAAATTTTTAAATTTTTATTTCATATTTATTATGTCTCAATACTTCATTTCATAAACTCATTTAAAAATTTTTTTTCAATTAAAAAAATTAAAAATTTTTTTATTAATTTTCATTTCTTTTCAGCATAACAGAATTCATAGTTTTACAACACATCCAGTGCTCCATGCAATGCGTGCCCTCCATAATACCACCCCTAACATTTATGTTGCTCAAAGGTCAACTGGACTTATGAAGAACAGAAATAAAGGACATGAGTGACATTCCTCAGGCAATGTCTGCTCACTATCTAATATAAAAAGTGGGGCCTTAGTATCATTGCACCGAGTCACTCTTGTCCTAAACAATGCTTCTACCCTTCCCTTGTCCTGTGCATGTCTCATATTTGAGCAGTCCAACTCCTCCCTGATGAAGCACTGTTGGCTCGAGTCCCAGCCCCACCTCCAATCCTGAAGGAAAGAAGTGTGTTTAAAAACCCAGCACACATAAAACATTCCTAACCACTACCTCCACCCATCAAATTCTGCTGCCAGGAACATTCTTCATCTAACAAGGGTACAGCTATGAGAAGGATGCAATTGCTAATGTCTTGGGAGTAGGTACTCAGTCCTAGATTATGAATTGGATATCTAATCAAGGCTGAAAACTTCAAGTTTTATGTTTGAAAGTTCAGCAAAAAGGTTTAAGAGTTATCCAAATATTTATATCTTGTAGTTTTTTTGCTTTCTGTTTTTGTTTTGTGGTGGTGTATATTTTTTTTCTAATTTTTGTTTTATTTGAGGATCCAACCGATATACAACTTGTGTTCCCATAAGAACCACACATCTCTTTTTCCATGAGCTAGAAGGCACTCTATTGATGGGGGTCTATTTCTGGATATATCCTGGAATTGTGAGAACCAAATATTAAAATTCTTGATTCTCACCCTTTGCTTGAAAAAATGAACTCTGTAATGTAAGAATATATTGAGAAGGTACGGGTCATGTTTACCAAGTGAAATATATGGATATGAAATAACCAGTATTAAGGAGCCTGATTTAGATTAATTGAGTTATATTGTGCTAATTCTTGCTGTAACATGGCTTGATTGCCATGTTATATTGCTAGTTTTTTACTCCAGAAGCCTAAACCCAGCAGAAAAGTCTCATTGTTGATTAGCCTATAAGGAGTGGGCTGTGGGATCCATTGCATGGATTAGAAGGTGATGTTAATTTCTGGAAAATTTATGTATATGATAGGATTATAGCTATAAATTAGAAACACTTACATGAAATCAATGAGGGCTGTAGGAAGTAACTTCAAAATTGAAGTGAATGGGGTTTTGCATAAGAATTACCAAAATGGGCCATTGTGAAATAAAAGCCCAATGTTACTGTAACATCAGACCACCATAGGAGAAAATGTGTCCAGTGGCCTAGAGACCACCCTGACTTTTTTTTTTTTTTCCTATTTTCATTCCTGCAACAGACAAGCAAGGTTGGCTTCCCCCACCCTTACAAATCTCCATAGTGGTCTCGTGTGAGAATTTTCCTGATTTCCCCATGGATAGTCTCCGATAGAATTGCTGTAGTGATGTGCCACCATCAGAAATTACCTAAATCCTTCTGTCCCCTTGGTTCCACAGACTTGGCCACATAGGTGTGTCATCTGATAATGGAAGTCCGACACATTCCCAAAATTATACAGTATTTCTGTGCTGACTTATTTTTCAAAATTGTACAAAACCCAAAAGAACCAGAGGAAATAACAGTGAATTTACATAAAGGGGAGCGCACTATACACAATTTTACTTCTTAGGTTTTTTTCATACACAAATGACAAAGATACAAGCTTTTACATGGATTTTTTTCTCTTAACAAAATGTACATCTTTTATAACAGTACAGAAAGTACCTCATGTTCCTTTTTAAAGCCTCCATATTACCTCTTTATTTAGAAATTTCCACTGTTTTGCTGTTACAAATACTTACTGCCACTTTCTGATATGTTAGATATCTAGTGAGTGGGGCCAGTTCCTCCTTATACTGCTCTTTTCCCCCCTCAAACCTTCATGACTACATTGTTTATTTATTTTTATATGTAAATTCTAAAGTCAACTTCTTCCGTTCTTGCCATCCCCACACCCCAAAATATTCTGTTGATATTTTTATTTGGATTTCATTACATTTAGAGATTCATTTAGGGGGTACTGACATTGCCGGTCATCTGCCTTTCTATTTTTTGTGTGTCTCTCCGTTATAGTCATATAGATCTCACACATTATTTATTAAATTTATTCCATGCCATTAACCTTTTTTTGGTTGCTATTTTAAGTGGGGAATTTTTCCAATTGTATCTTCCAGCGGACATCATTTTTATCCATGAAAGTTCTTGATTTCTGCACGTTACTATTTTGCTGAGTCAATTTACCACATTCTGTTATTGTTTCCAATAAATTTTTGGCTGATTATTTTGTTTTCTGAGTATAATCTGCTAAAGAGCAAATAAAAATTATTTTAACTCCACTCTTTGAATTTTATCTTTTTTTTTTCCCCCTCATCTGAAGAATGATAAATAGAGATGGTGAAAGTAGATGTCTGGTCTTTTTGCTGACTCTTAATGGGAACATTCTTAATGCTCTCATTATCGTCAAAGCTGACTTTACCTTGAGATAGTTGATCTTTTAAGGATATATTTACATCATTCAGACATTTTTCATCAAAAATTATATTGAATGCAAACATGATTTTTTAGCAGTTTGAGGAACTCACATAATTTTTCACCACACATAAATATTTAAAAATATATAATAACATGCAGAGTTGTATACATATGGTCATTCTGGTATTCCAGAAACAAACCCCTCTTCTTCGTGGTGCTTCCTGTGTTTGCCAGTATTTTGCTTGGTATTTTTGTTGTACTAGTCATAAATGTGTTGGTCTATAGTATTTTCGAATAATTTTTAGCAGGATTAAGCTCACAAGCTATTGGTAGGAGATGGGTGTTGGGGAGAGGATTGGGCTATGTTTCAAGCTAGCAAATATTTGATTATGAAGTAATGTGGAGACCATGACTTATTCTTGCACTCATTACTACAATTCAGAGTCATTTTCTCTCCCCAGTTGTATTGGTAGACATCATCTTGCAGATCTTGTCTGTTTCATTGCTCATTTAGGCCGCCTCCCTGCTTTAAAAAAAACAAACAAACCATATACAGGGAAACTTCTAATACCGTTTGGTGTACCAAGGTCCATTATGGTGAACAAAGGCTTCTGAGGTGGCACCTAAGGGTGTGACCTCATCTTGGAGGAGACTTTCCTGGCTTTTTCTGAGATCTGCCTCTGTGAGCATCCCTTCTCTGCCTCTTTCCATACCCACACATTTGGAAGATCTTCCATGTAATTTGTGGTTTGGGTTTTCAATACCTCTAATTTTAATCAAAGATGAAGTTTGTGCTTTTTCTCCTTATTGCTTTGGGATGATTTCTGAGAAGAGATGGGGTAAATATTCCCTTTATCACACCATTTTAAAACATAAACCTCTTCCTATTGCTTTTGATTCCATAATGGCTAAGATGCATTTCATGGAAAACAAAAACTAAAAAATGCAGCCTCTCAAGGTCTGAGTTTATGGATTGGCTGGGAAGTGGAAACGATCATGACTGATGCATGTAGCACAGGGAAGGGTCCCACAGGATTCCAGACTGCAGTCCTAACAATTCCTTTTCTTCCCTCGTCCTCCTACCTAGCATCCAAATCACTTTCTTCTTACCCTACGTTGTTTTGCTTTGTTTTTCTTGCTTTTCTGGCCTTTAGTTTGAATGGATAGTTTAATTCCCTCTTTGTTTTTAATTATTTCTATTATTTTAAAGAATACCCTTAAATTTTAACTTATATTTAAATTCCTATTTTTGTAACAGAGTCTAAGCATATCCAATGTTGTGAACTTCTGCCTTTTTTTTTTTCATCATGGCACATAAAGCTTACATAGCATACACAGGGTGGCCAGAATTTGCATGGGATGGTGTTATTTTATGGAGCTTTTCCTGGCATAAGAGTACCTCCATGCACCTTCAAGTTTATTCTGGTTTCAAGAAAAAATGATTGGTCACACTACTTAATTATCATAGCACCTGATTTATCATTCATGATTTTTTGTTTCTTTGTTCCACCCCACCCCAGAAGGTAAGTTCCATGAGGATAGGAACTTTTACTGTTGGTCCATTACTTCCAAAGCAAACAAGAGTTTCTGGCACATATTTGTCACATCATAAACATTTTATTTATTTATATTTATTTATAATTTATTAACATATAATGTATTATTTGTATCAAGGGTACAGGTCTGTGAATTGTCAGTCTTACACACTTCACAGCACTCACCATAGCACATGCCCTCCCCAGTGTCCATCACCCAGTCACCCCCTCCCACCTGCCTCTCCTCCAGCAGCCCTCAGTTTGTTTCCTGAGATGAAGAGTCTCTTAGGGTTTGTCTCCCTCCCCAGTCCCATCTTGTTTCATTTTCCCTTCCCTTCTCCTCATGACCACATGCCCTGCCTCTTAAATTCCTCATAGCAGAGAGATCAGATGATAGTTCTCTTTCTCTGATTGACTTACTTCACTTAGCATAATACCCTCTAGTTCCATCCATGTCGTTGCAAATGGCAAGATTTCAGGGTTTTTTGATGACTGCATAGTATTCCATTGTGTGTGTGTGTGTGTGTGTGTGTGTGTATACACCAAATCTTCTTTATCCATTCATCTGTGGATGGACATCTAGACTCTTTCCATATTTGGCTATTGAGGACATTGCTGCTATAAACATTGGGGTGCACGTGCCCCTTTGGATCACTACATTTGTATCTTTAGGGTAAATACCCAGTAGTGTGATTGCTAGGTCATAGGGTAGCTCTATTTCCAACTTTTTGAGGAAACTCCATACTGTTTTCCAGAGTGGTTGTACCAGCTTGCATTCCCACCAACAGTGGAGGAGGGTTTTTGTTCCCCTTTCTCTGCATCCTTGCCAACACCTGTTGTTTCCTGACCGATTAATTTTAGCCATTCTGATTGGTGTGAGGTGGTATCACACTGTGGTTTTGATTTGTATCTCCCTGATGCCGAATGATGTTGAAAACTTTTTCATGTGTCTGTTGGCCATTTGGATGTCTTCTTTGCAGAAATGTCTGTTCATGTCTTCTGCCCATTTCTTAATTAGATTATTTGTTCTATGAGTATTGAGTTTGAGAACTTTATAGATTTTGGATACTAGCCCTTTATCTGATATGTCATTTGCAAAGATCTTCTCCCATTCTGTCGGTTGTTTTTTGTTTTGTTGAGTGTTAACTTTGCTGTGCAAAAGCTTTTGATCTTGATGAAGTCCCAGTAGTTCATTTTTGCCCTTGCTTCCCTTGCCTTTGGTTATGTTTCTAGGAAGAAGTTGCTGGGGCTGAGGTCAAAGAGGTTGGTGCCCGTGTTCTCAAGGATTTTGGTGGATTCCTGTCTCACATTGAGGCCTTTCATCCATTTTTCAGTCTATTTTTGTGTGTGGTGTAAGGAAATGGTCCAGTTTCCTTCTGCATGTGGCTGTCCAATTTCCCCAACACCATTTGTTGAAGAGGCTGTCTTTTTTCCACTGGACATGCTTTCCTGCTTTGTCGAAGATTAATTGACCTTAGAGTTGAGGGTCCAGTTCTGGGCTCTCTATTCTGTTCCATTGATCTGTGTGTCTGTTTTTGTGCCAGTACCATACTTGTCTTGATTCCAGCTTTGTAATAGAGCTTGAAGTCTGGAATTGTGATGCTGCCAGCTTTGGTTTTCTTTTTCAACATTCCTCTGGCTTTTCAGGGTCTTTTCTGGTTGCATATAAATTTTAGGATTTTTGTTCCGTTTCTTTGAAAAAAGTCTGGAATTTTGATAGGGATTTCATTAAACGTGTAGATTGCTCTAGGTAGCATAGACATTTTCACAATATTTGTTCTTCCATGAACATGGAACGTTTTTCCATTTCTTTGTGTCTTCCTCAATTTCATTCATGAATGCTCAATAGTTTTCTGAGTACAGAGTCTTTGCCACTTTACTTAGATTTATTCCTGGATATCTTATGGTTTTGAGGACAACTGTAAATGGTATTGACTCCTTAATTTCTCTTTCTTCTGTCTTGTTGTTGATGTATAGAAATGTAACTGATTTCTGTGCAATGATTTTATATCCTGACACTTTACTGAATTCTTCCTGTATGAGTTCTAGCAGTTTTGGAGTGGAGTCTTTTGGGTTTTCCACATAAAGTACCATATCATCTGCAAAGAGTGAGAGTTTGACTACTTCTTTGTTGATTTGGATGCCTTTTATTTCTTTTTGTTGTCTGATTGCTATAGGCTAGGACTTCTAGTACTATGTTGAATAGCGGTGGTGATAGTGGACAGCCCTGTTGTGTTCCTGACCTTAGAGGAAAAGTTCTAAGTTTTTCCTCATTGAGAATGATATTTGCTGTGGGTTTTTCATAGATGACTTTGATGATATTGAGGTATGTACCCTCTATCCCTACACTGTGAAGAGTTTTGATCAAGAAAGGATGCTGTTCTTTGCCAAATGCTTTTTCAGCATCTGTTAACAGTATCATATGGTTCTTGTTCTTTCTTTTATTAATGTATTGTAGCACATTGACTGATTTGTGGATGTTGAGCCAAACTTGCAGACCAGGAATAAATCCCACTTGGTTGTGGTGAATAATCCGCTTAATGTACTATTGGATCCTGTTGGCTAGTATTTTGGTGAGAATTTTTTGGCATCCATCTTCATCATGATATTGGTTTATAATTCTCCTTTTTTATATTATTTTGATATTCTCCTTTTTTTATGTAATTCTCCTTTTGTCTGGTTTTGGGATTAAGGTGATTCTGGCCTCATAAAATGAGTTTGGAAGTTTTCCTTCCACTTTTTTTTTTTTTTTTTTGAAGAGTTTCAGGAGACTAGGTATTAATTCTTCTTTGAATGTTTGGTAGAATTCCCCTGGGAAGCCATCTGACCCTGCGCTCTTGTTTGTTGGGAGATTTTTGATGACTGCTTCAAACTCCTTACTGGGTATGGGTCTGTTCTGTTTCTTCCTGGTCCAGTTTTGGTAGTTTATATGTCTCTAGGAATGCATCCATTTCTTCCAGAATGTTAAATTTGCTGGTGTATAATTGCTTGTAATATATTCCAATAATTGTTTGTATTTCTTTGGTGTATTTTGTGATCTCTCCTCTTTCATTCATGATGTTGTTAATTTGGGTCCTTTCTGTTTTCTTTTCGATATGTCTGCCCAGGGGGTTATCAATCTTATTAATTCTTTCAAAGAACCAGCTCCTGGTTTTGTTGATCTGCTCTACTGTTCTTTTCATTTCTAGTTCATTGATTTCTGCTCTGATCTTTATTATTTCTCTTCTCCTATTCGGTTTAGGCTTTCTTCGCTGTTCTTCCTCCAGCTCCTCTACATGTAGGGTTAGGTTGTGTATTTGAGACCTTTCTTGTTTCTTGAGAAAGGCTTGTACTGCTATATATTTTCCTCTCACAACCCCCTTTGCTGTATCCCAAAGATTAACAGTTGTGTTTTCATTTTCATTTGTTTCCATGAATTTTTAAAATTCTTCTTTAATTTCCTGGTTGACCTATTCATTCTTTGGTAGGATGCTCTTTAGCCTCCATAAGTTTGAATCCTTTCCAACTTTCCTCTTGTGGTTGAGTTCTAGTTTCAAAGTACTGTGGTCTGAAAATATGCAGGGAATGATCCCAGTCTTTTGGTACCAGTTGAGACCTAATTTGTGACCCAGGATGTGATATATTCTGGAGAATGTTCCATGTGCACTAAAGAATGTGTATTCTGTTACTTTGGGATGGCATGTTCTGAATATATCTGTGATGTCCATCTGATCCAGTGTGTCATGTAAAGACTTTATTTCCTTGTTGATCTTTGCTTAGATGATCTGTCCATTTCAGTGAGGGCAGGGTGTCCCCTACTATTATTGTATTACTGTTGATGTGTTTCTCTGATTTTGTTATTAATTGGTTTATATAATTGGCTGATCCCATGTTAGGGGCATAGATATTTAAAATTGTTAGAACTTCTTGTTGGACAGACCCTTTAAGTATGCTATAGTGTCTTTCCTCATCTCTTGTTATAGTCTTTGGCTTACAATCTAATTTATTTGATATAAGGATTGCCACCCCAGTTTCCTTATGATGTCTGTTAGCATGGTAAATGGTTTTTCACCCCCTCATTTTAAATTTGGAGGTGTCTTTGGGTCTAAAATGAGTTTCTTATAGACAGCATTTTGATGGGTCTTGGTTTTTTTTTTTTTTTTTTTTTAAATCCATCTTATACCCTGTGTCTTTTGATTGGGCCATTTAGCCCATTTACATTCAGGGTAATTAATGAAAGATACGAATTTAGTGCCATTGTATTGCCTGTAAGGTGACTGTTACTGCATATTGTTTCTGTTCTTTTCTGGTCAGTTACTTTTAGGCTTTCTCTTCACATAGAATTTCAGTATTTCCTGTAGGGCTGGTTTGGTGTTTGCAAATACTTTTCACTTGTTTGTCCTGGAAGCTTTCTATCTTTCCCTTCTATTTTCAATGACAGCCTAGCTGGATGTAGTATTCTTGGCTGCATATTTTTCTCATTTAGTGCTCTGAATATATCATGCCAGTTCTTTCTGGCTTGTCTGGTCTCTGTGGATAGGTCTGCTGCCAACCTAATATTTCTACCATTGTATGTTACAAAGCTCTTGTCCTGAGCTGCTTTCAGGATTTTCTCTTTGTCACTGAGACTTGTATGTTTTACTATTAGACGACAGGGTGTTGACCTCTTTTTATTGATTTTGGGGGAGGGGGTCTCTGTGCCTCCTGGATTCTGATGTTTGTTCCCTTCACCAAATTAGGGAATTTCTCTGCTATAATTTGCTCCTATATACCTTCTCTCTCTCTCTTCTTCTTCTGGCAATCCAATTATTCTAATAGTTTCATTTTATGGTATCACTTATCTCTTAAAATTCTCCCCTTGCGATCCAGTAGTTGTTTGTCTTTTTTTCAACTTCTTTATTCTCCATCATTAGTCTTCTGTATCACTGATTCTCTCTTCTGCCTCATTTATCCTAGCAATAAGAGCCTCCATTTTTTATTGCACCTCATTGATAGCTTTTTTTATTTTAACTTGGTTAGACTTTAGTTCTCTTATTTCTTCAGAAAGGGTTTCTCTAGTATCTTCTATGCTCTTTTCAAGCCCAGCTAGCATCTTTATAATTGTCATCGGAACTCTAGTTCTGATATCTTATTAATGTCCGTATTGATTATGTTCCTAGCTGTCAGTACTGCCTCTTGTTCTTTTTTTTGAGGTGAATTTTTCTGTTTTGTCATTTTACTCAGATGAGAATTGATGAATGAGAGAATAAAATACTAAAAGGGTAGCAACAACCCCAGAAAAATACAAACTAATCAAATGAAGAGACCCAGAACCAGGGGGGAAGGAAGGAGAAAAAAATTTATATCTGTATCAATATAGATATAGATCTATGATCAGACTGGTGTAAAGAACAGAGCCACACACTTGATTTTGGGTGTATTTTGGTCTGTTAGAAGAAACTGCCTCCCAAAATTTTAAAGAAAGAAAAACTTATGTACATACAAAAATAAGGGTAAACATGATGAAGGGATGGATATGACTGTAAAGATGAAAATTTAAAAAGATTCTAAAAACTAATTGATAAGTAGTTGGTTGAAAAAAGAAGAAAAATAAAGAGAATGTGATCAGGCTAGAGACTAGAACAAAGCCATACACTAGATTTAGGGTATACTTAATCTGTTAGAAGTAACTGTATCCCAAAATTTTAAAGAGAAAAAAAATTTTATGTATACAAAAAATAAGATTAAATACCTTGAAGGTATAGAATATGACTATAACAGTGAAATTTTTAAAAGATTTTTTAAAAAGTTACTGATAATATAAAATAGTTCAAAGAGGTTAAAATAGGAAAAGGAAAAATTTAAAAATAGGATAAGAAAAAAATTTAAAAATTTCACTTTGAATTGTATGTGTTGCTTTCCCCTAGCTCTGATGTTCTGCAGTTCTCATTGATGGGTGTACTTGGTCTTGGCTGGATGTTCTTGCTGATCTTCTGCGGGAGGGGCCTGTTGCCCTGATTCTCAAATGTCTTCACCGGAGGCGGAACCGCACTGCCCTTGCCAGGAGCCGGGCTAAGCGATCTGCTCGGGTTTGCGCTTGGAGCTTTTGTTCCCTGAGCGCTTTCCGTACCGCTTGGGAGGACGGGAATGAAGATGGCGGCCGCCCAGTCTCCAGGCAGGGGACCCGAGAGCTCGGGGCCCCACTCCTCAGTGCGCCTAGAAAAGCCGTCAGTCCCTCCCGTGTCCCTGGTCTCCAGCTGTGCTCCGAGCTCACCTGGTCTGTTACCGAGGGTTTCTATCTCTAAACGGGTGCACAGCCCGTTTGGAGTCTCCAAACCCAGCAGATTCTGGCTGCGCGCTCCCCTAGCACTCTTCCTGGAGGAGGAAGGAGGGGGTTTCCGTGGATCTGCCACTTGTGGGGTCCCTGCTCGAAGAGTAGTTCCCTGACTGTGCCAGGGATCATGGTTTAAGGTAACCCTGAGCTGAGAGCCCCCTCCTCAGCTCCGTCTTTGCAGGCAGCTTCCCTGCTCTGAAACATGCAAGCTTTGCCACACTCAGGAACCCCCTGTCTTCCTGTGACCCTGAGGGTCCTGAGACCACACTGTCCCCATGTGGGCTCCACCCCCTGCTTAGCCTCTGGAGAGATGTCCCTCAGTAGAGCTGACTTCTAAAAGTTCCAATTTTGTGCCCCACTGCTCTCTCACTTGCCGGGAGCCAGCCCTTTCCCCCACGGTCTATCTTCCTGTATATCGCCTCGGATTCACTTCTCTGCACGTCCGACCTTCCAGAAAGTGGTGCTTTTCTGTTCCTGGAATTGATGCTCTTCTTCTCTGTGATTTCCTGTTGAGTTTGTAGGTGTTCAGAATGGTTTGATAACTATCTAGTTGAATTCCTGGGGCCTGATGAAATTTAGGTCTCCTACTCCTCTGCCATGTTGCTCCTCCATCCTATAAACATTTTCTGAATGATACGAAGAGACCAAGACAAGATCCATAGCATGCTGGAATTACTTCCTTAATTTCTCCTATTCATCTTATCACTTAAAATTCTAGTCCCTTTTATAAACATATTCATTACAGTTGTTAGTTTACAATCTAGAGTTGATTTATTTTGCCAATTTCCCTGCTCTCTGCTTTTTTTTTTTTTTTTAAGATTTTATTATTTGACAGAGGGAGAGAGATCACAAGTAGAGAGGCAGGCAGAGGGAGAGGGGGAAGCAGGGGGCCTGCTTTGGGGCTTGATGCCAGGACCCTGAGCTCATGACCTGAGCCAAAGGCAGAGGCTTAACCCACTGAGCCACCCAGGTGCCCCCACTCTTTGTGATTTCTTACATCCCAACTTTGTCTTTATCTCTTGTCTTTGCTGAAGTGTGTCCTTCAGCAGCTCTTTAGTGAGGTTTTTGGGTAAAAAACCCTTAGTTTTCATATGTTTGTAAATATCAGTCTCCTCTTCCATGTGAATGATACTTAAACTGGATATAATGGTCTTGATGCATTGTTTTCATTAAAAAATTGAAGGTACTACTTACTCTTTGTTAATATTTATTGTTGCTGAAGACAAATCTGCTTTCAGTATAATTATCATTCCATTGTAGGTGATGTGTTTTCTGGGCATCTTGAAGTTTTGTCTTTAAGTGGCAGGAGATTCACTTTGACTTTCCTAGATGCAAATTTATCAGTACTTATCCTGCCTGGAGTTTGTTATACATTTTCAAGCATAGAATTCATGTCTGTCTTTGATTCTCTAAATCCTCAGCCATCCCTCAAGCCATTATCTGGCTTCTCCACCATATCCTTTAATTTCTCCTTAGGGGATGCCTCTCTGGTTTCTCACTCCATGCTGTATCTAACTCTCTTACACCTTTAGAAATGTTTTATCTCTCTGTAATGAGATTTCAGTGAATTCCTTGGTACTCTCTTGCAAATTACTAATGATCTCTTGAGTCCATCTGGAATTATTTATTTACATATGTGTTTTTATTTCAGTGATTACATATTTCAAACTCTTTTCAGGTGCTAAACATAGTTTTTATGAACTCATGTAAATTTTGCCCTATTTGCATTTTTGAAAGTGAGTTTGTTTTCATTTATTGATTTGTTTTCTTGACAGTTTTCTTTAAGTGCTTTGGGAAGTCTCTTGCAGACTTGAGGCGGATATTCATGCTCTTTTCCCTCTTAGCTCTTTGTATCTGGTCATTTTCTGTGATTTCCATCCATTCCCAGTTCAGAACCCAATTTTTTTGGCAGTGAGGAGGTGCCTGGCTCTTGTGTAGCTGTGATATTGGAGATACGGCCATAAGATAGGTGGTCTCGTTTGCTCTTTGGAGCTTTCTCTGCTTTCTCCTGCTATGACATACCTGCTGCTTTGTCATATTGTGTGGCATTCACTGTAATTATTTTTGATTGACTCTTGGGGGTAAAGTCCAACATCTCTGATAGTAAGCCTAGTTTGGTTTTCCTCTATCAATGGGGCTTGATAGTTCCTTTACCCTATAGAGATTCCTTGCTCAGTCATCTGCACTCCCTCCTTCCCTGTTTACAGCCCCTTCTCCCCCTCCCTTATTCATCAGTTGTCTAGTTCTACTAGTCAGTGGGAAAGGAGTATAAAACCTCCAACTATGATTATGGTATTGTTTCTTCCTTAATTCTGTCAATTTTTACTTCATTTATTCTAAAGCAGTTATCAATGTATACATGATTATGACTATATCTGTTTGTATCTAATTTTTGTAGGCAGCATAATGCCTTTCAAAAATAAGCACATTGTGATAATCTCTTCTACAGTGTTTACACATAAATTTACACATAAAATAACTGTCGATAAGGTTGTGTTTAAGGCTGTCATCTTGTTTGTCCTTTGTCCTAATTCTGTTGTTCCTAGTCCTTTTTTCTTCCTAAGAATTCAAATAGATTTTGAATTCCATCTTAATGTACCTATTGGCTCTTTAGCTCTCCTTCTTTCCCTTATGTTTCAAACGTGGCTGCACTAAGGGTTGTACATTCTGAGAGTATACCTCTGTAACTTTTTAGTCTATTTGGAATTAATATTTTACTACTTCATGTAAAGATGTAGAAATCTTAGAATATAGTCTCTCATCCTGTGCCATCCTCTGAAATTGCCTTATGCATTACATTTCTATACATTATGAACTCTTCAATGAAATGTTACATTATTTCTTGATTTAAACTGTCAGTGTTTAAAATAAACTAAAACCAAAAAGAACTTGTCTTTTATATTTTTCTAGGTATTTGCCATTTCCATTGTTTGCTATTCCTTCTTGAAAAGGCACATTTTGTTTTGGTATCATTTCTCTTCAGCATGAACTTCCTTTAGCAGTCTTGTAGTACAAGTCTACTCCTAACATATAGGAGTAGTCCTCTTATGAATATAAGTATCTTCACTTCACCTTCAGTCTTGAAGTATATTCTCACGGGATAGGGAATTCTGGTCGACAGGGGCTCTCCCCTTCCCCACCCCCAGGACTTTAAAGATGATGTCATCTGGCCAAAAAGACTGCTGGTTTGGCGAGTTTTAGCCGCTGAGGGCTGCACCATTCTTGAAGCCTGCCCTCAGGCCACTGTCTTCTCTGGTCCACCCTCCCAGCCCCAGAACCTACCTCCTTTGTTCACTAACCGGGGCCTCCAAGTGTTGCTTTTATATTTTGTTTGGAATTTACAGTTACTATCTGGCGGAGGGTTGTTCTCTTAGAATCTTAGTCATACCAGGAACAGAACTCCAGAAGGCACGTGTTTTGTTTTGTTCTTTAAGTCTCTTTTCTGCGCTGCTTCCCTAACCTAGCTGTGAGCAGAATATTGAAAGAGTCAATCCATTACATATATTTCATTACGTTTGTTATTTACAGTAGTGGTGTGTTTGAAAGGCAAAAGGATGGTGGCGATAGGGAGTGCTTCTTTTTGAAGTGCTGTTTACTTTGACCTCTGCGATACTACCTCTGCATGGTTCTCTGCTTTTAATTCCCGGGTTAATCTTCTGAGGTTCCTTTTGTGACCTATTTCTGTTTCTCTTTTAAACCTTGGTTTCAACCCCATCTCAGTGATTTTTTTAAAAAAAATCTATTCTCGATTTCCCAGGCCATTTCAACCAGTCTACCTGATTTCAGCTATCACCCGAATAGAGATGGCTCTTACCTCAAATCCTCCAGAATTATTAAACCTCTCTCATGAGTTCCTCATTGGTATTTTCCAGCTACTAGAAATACCAAGTGCATGTTCAGCACACATTAGGAATTCTTCATTCCCTCTCAGCGCTGAACTTTTCCCTTCTCTTCCTCTCATTTATTTATTCATTAAATCAACAATCCTTATGAGTGCCACATGCTGTTTTTATTTTAATTTAATTTTATTTTTTAATTTTTATTTTTTATAAACAAATTTTTATCCCCAGGGGTACATGTCTGTGAATCGCCAGATTTACACACTTCACAGCACTAACCATAGCACATACCCTCCCCAATGTCCATTACCCCACCCACCTTTCCCGACCCCCTCCCCCCAGCAATCCTCAGTTTGTTTTGTGAGATTAAGAGTCACTTATGGTTTGTCTCCCTCCCAATCCCATCTTGTTTCTTTTCTTCTTTTTCTGCCCCCCTAGTCCCCCATGTTGCATCT
>PISX010033298.1:0-15233 GCA_004024625.1 Mellivora capensis | reverse complement strand
AGGAAAAATACAGCACTAGGAACCGTCACTGTGTTCAAAGGAATATATGAATTTTTAACCAGCTTTTCGAGTTTCATGTTGAGCCAACACAGCACAGCAAAGCTACTTTTATTTGCCACAGTTTTAACCTTAAGACAATAAAATATTGATGTGCATGTGTTAGCAATTTATGTAGAATTGTTTCATTTCCAACATGGAACGATGTTCCAATAAGTGGAATGCAAATTTCAGGTAAAACTTTGTGACTCAGACTTGAGTGCTTTGTTTTGTAAGCATTTAGATTGTATTTTGCATAAATGCTTCAAACACTGTGACGAAGACCAAACAGCCCATTTTCTTGGGTCTCAAAGAAGATGACCGCGCTAATGCAAGGAAGAAGAAAAAGAACTGTTTTTCAGATTCTGAATGCTTACAACTTCATTGTTCCTATAAATTATTTTTAATTGTTGCGACCATCTTTTGCTCAGTGTGGGGTGTGTGTGTGTGTGTGTGTGTGTGTGTTTTCCCCTTTCCTCTGTTGGTCTTTCATATCAGAGAGCAAGTTTCCTTCTTAGTCTTTTCTCCATTCTTACTCATCCACAGGTCAGAGCACGGTTCTGAGCTTTCTCATGCTGTGCTCAGATGTTTTCCTGAGACTTAATTTTTCTACTCCGTGCACCAGCCTGCCAAGCTCTTGGCACCAACCCAGGCTACTCTCTGACCCACTGATTATTCCAGCCAGCCACAGATAGAAAAAAAATTATATATATATATATATATATATATATATATATATATCTGCAGCTGATTTTCAACAAATTCTATCCTCACCTGCATGCAAAATGAATTTAATTCTAAAATTTACCGGGGAACTGATATTCTGCTTTCAAAAATATTTATGCATCCCGTCTCTCTAAGGAAATCTGCTCGATGTTGACGTGTCATTTTCACTTCTGCACGTCTCCTAAGAAGCCTTTCGTTCCATGGCTTTCTAGGAAAAGCCTTCATGTAAAGTTGTGCCACGGTGATATTTGTGAGTCTGTGCCATATTTGATGTGCATTCACTTCCGTGGGAAATTTGCCACTGCACAAATGGGTTTCATGAATGGAGAAAGCAATGGTTGTGGAAGAAGGACTCCGATCCTCATGGGGTGTTACATCCCTTAGAAACAGGTCCAGACTGGCTCTGGGATGTCTCTGTGTTAATGTAGTAGGAATAACAAAATGAGTGCTCGTGGTCCTTCCACAGGGCTCCAATGAGCAGATCGTAGTACGAAAAACCAGACTTCTGATTGGTTTGTATGTTTGCATAGATGTGCAAACACATATATATGCTTATTCATTTTTTTAAAGATTTTATTTATTTATTTGACAGACAGAGCTCACAAGTAGGCAGAGAGGCAGGCAGACAGAGGGAAGCAGGCTCCCACTGAGCAGAGAGCCCAACGCGGGGCTTGATCCCAGGACCCTGAGATCATGACCTGAGCCAAAGAGAGAGGCTTAACCCACTGAGCCACCCAGATGCCCCCATTCTTATACTTAGTATAATCATTTTGTAATAACACATGTGTTATATACTATGTAATTTATGTAATCTTAAATTGGATAGTACATTTAAAATAATTATTACAATTAGTACAATAATATGCAGTATATCATATATAATATTTATTACATATTATATATGCTTATTTTTATTTATTTATTTATTTTTGTATAAATATGTAATATTTATGTACATAAATGTACATAATAATGTACATAAATAAATATGTAATATGTATTTTATACATATTACATATTGTAATACATATTACAATATTATATAAATATATTATATGCACTATATATATATATATGCCAAAGATAAGACTGGATAAAATCTGTCCAGATTATTACATTATATATTATATCATATATATACATATATAAGTGAATTATATGCATTATATAAACCCAAAGATAAGACTGGATAAAATATGTCTAGATTATTACTTTATATATTATATTCTACAATATATATGTTACATATAATGTGTCTAGTTTATATATATATATATATATATATAATATCTGGATAAAATCTGTCTACATTATTTTGTTTAATATTATGCATAATATATAGCATAATTAGTATACAAATACATGTCATAAAAAGTGTTAGTATGCATAATATATATCATAGATTATACATAATGTATAATATAAATATTATACAACATGTTTTCTTATATATCACACACCAATTATATAATATATAATAGCTGTATACACACTACATAATAGTATATAATATATAACAGTATATCATATCATATACCTTTATAAAATATATTTTATTTATTGCCTATACTATATATATATATAATAGATAAGCATATATATTATGTTGTGATAAAATACGTATGTTTATACATACTATATACTCATCCATCTACTTATCCCTTAGATCTGGAATTTCATTTATACCATGTGAGACCCTTGAAATCAAACTCCCCTGAATACTGTCCCCTCAAACATATAAGATAATATCATACATCCGCAACACAGGCTTTAATCCAGCCCTGTCTTTGGTTTATTTCTTTGCATTCACCCAAAAACAAACAAGTGAAATGAACGACTCAGACAGACCCCCTTTCAGTGGGGATAATGGGGAACTTCTAGTCAATGACCCACCACAGATCGCTGGTTGGGTTGCGTGTGGCCAGAAATTGTCATCTCAATGGCCAGGAGGAGGTCTACCAAGGCTTCACCCCTCCACACCCCTGGGTTGCTAGCCCATGGGGAGGGTCCGGTCTGGACGATCCTCTTTTCAAAAGTCTTGGAGGGGTATCTCTGCTACCATCTCTTTATTTCTGTGCGAGAACTGCCGTGTACCCTCCCATCTTTCCCTGGCTGGTGGTTGCCCATCTTCTCGGCACCTGGGCTGCCTTCCTTTGCAGACTCTGCACCTGTGGCCGTGAACCCAGAGGATTCAATACAATTGATCCTAGTTACTAAGGAGCATGTCCTCCTTGACCCCGTCTTGGTACAAAGTTACTTGAGCTGCGTACATACTGAACCTATCTACTTTCTCTTCCTGTTTCCTGAATTTGGGGGCATGTCCTCTACACACTCTGTATTGAGTTTTTTGGCGGGTTCTGGACAGACGTAAGCATTTGATTACTCTTCTACAAATTACCCAGTGGTTAATTTTTCAGGGAGGAATTCTGATATTCAACATACACGATGAGACCCATTTCAAAAGGTAGGGGTAGCATCAGGAGGAAGGCATCTCTCCATCAGTTGGGGAGTATTTCCATATTTTAACAACCAAGACAACTGAATATTTGTTTCCTGGTCACGAAGCCAAAATCTAAGACGGAAAATGGATGCAGGACATTTTGAGAGTGCTGCTTATGATTTCCATCTCGGGATCCCATAGGGATCTAATCAGTAGGTCTCAGGCTCACATGTAATTCAATGTTGCTCATCCCCCACTTTGAGAAGCCAGAGCTTGGATGGCATTTACTCAAGAAAAATAAGCTTTTCAAAACTAGGATTTCTTTGAGGGTTATAGGTTCCCCACATCTCTACCCATTACAAAAAGGTTAATTTATCAGTATGTGTTCCTTGAAAACAATGAAAGCATATTGTTAAGTATATGTCTGCAAATGATCGAACTGGCTGCTTTTCAAACAAGGCATATAAAGCAGTGGACCCTGAAAATAATGGACGCTGGAAAGCCAGAATCAGATAAAACCTCACGGCTTTGCAACTTTCTTTAAAAACCTCTGGGGAGAATAGCGGTAGTTTCTAGGTTTACAATTGGAAATCAGGTCACAATGCCCTTAAAGCACATCACCAAGATGCCTTTTTAATCGTTTCGAACTCCCTCTCTGACACACGATTTTTAAAACTCGCTTATTATCCCCTGTGTCAAATGAAGTGGCGTTTAGAAATTACTTCTCAAAGACTTGATGCACTAAAGTCCAGACTTCACTAGAGCACATTTTAGTGAGTTTGGAGAGAGCGATAATTGAGTTTAATTGTGGAGGCTGACATGAAGCTTCCATTGACATTTTGTCAAAGTCTATAAAAATGATAGTGTGGAAGGAGAAACACTTTGTACAAGTCTGTTTCTTTAATAGCTGAATGCTGATATTCAAAAGGTATTGAATAGGGCATCCTGAGGCAAGTCCGTCCGTCCTTCCTTCCTTTCTTCCTTCTGTCCTTCTTTCCTTCCTTCTGTCCTTTCTTTCTCTCTCTCCATCTGTCATCCATCTATCTATATCTACCCATCCATCCATCATACCTATCATCAATCTATTATCTATCCATCCATCCATCCATCCATCATAGCTATCTATCTGTCCATCCATCATCTCTCTCTTTGTATCTGCTATCATCTATCATATCAATCTATCATCTATCCATCATATCTATCTATCATCTATCATCTATCTATCATCTATGTATCTATCTACCTATCCATCCATCTATCCCTCCTATCTATCTACCGTCTATCTATGTATCTATCTATCCATTCATTCATCCTATCTATCTATTCATCCATTCTATCATCTATCTATCATCTACCCATCTATCTATCCTTCCATCATATCTATGTATCTATTATCTATCCATCCATCCATACATCCATCCATCATAGCTATCTGTCCATCATCATCTCTCTCTTTGTATCTATCATCTATCATATCAATCTATCATCTATCCATCATATCTATCATCTATCATCTATTTATCTATCATCTATCATTTATCTATCCATCCATCCATCCATCCTATCTATCTACCATCTATGTATCTATCTATCCATTCATCCATCCTATCTATCTATTCATCCATTCTATCATCTATCATCTACCCATCTATCTATCCTTCCATCATATCTATCTATTATCTATCCATCCATCCATCCATCCATCCATCTATCATCTATCCATCCATCATATCTATCTATCCACCCATCCATCCACCATATCTATCTATCATCATCTATCACCCATCCATTCTATCATCTATCATCTATCCATCCATCATTATCTATCATCATCTCTCACCTATCCATTCTATCTATCATCTACCTATCATCAATCACCTATCCATCCACCATTATCTATCATCTATCTATCATCTCTTGTATCTCTCTTTCTGCCTGCCTAGCTATCTAGTGATCTATCCATGTATTCTCTCTACATCAATATTTAAACAAATTGGATGTGATCATGTCACATGTATACATATGTGTGTGTATGCATATATTTATAGCTAAATTTTAAAATGTTGAAACAAGGGCACCTGAATGGCTCAGTCAGTTGATGGTCTGACACTTGGTTTCAGCTCAGGTCATGATTTTGGGGTTCTGGGATCGAGCCCTGAGTCGGGCTCCCTGCTCAGTGAGGAGTCTGTCTCCCTCTTCCTCCCTCTGCTCTCTCTCTTTCTCAAATAAATAAATAAATCTTCTTAAAAATAATTTAAAAGGTTAAAAAAAATCTTGGCACAGAATATTTTATTTAAGGAATTTTTATTTTTAAGTAATCTTCATACTCAATATGGAGCTTGAACTCACAACCCCAAGATCAAGAGTCACATGCTCAGGGGACCTGGGTGGTGTAGTTTGTGAAGCAGTGGACTCTTGATTTCGGCTCAGGTCATGACCTCATGGTCCTGGGATCAAGCCCCGCATTGAGCTCCGTGCTCAGTATGGAGTCTCCTTGGGATTCTGTCTTCTCCCTTGACCCCTGCTCCCAATCATGCTCTTTATCTCTAAAATAAATAAATAAAATCTTTAAAAAGATAAATAATTTTTAAAAAGGAGATGGCAGTTGTGATTTATAATTTAACATTTCCTGTGTACCTTGTCCTCTGCTGATTTTTCTGCTCCTTGGTGCTTCTGTGGGCTCACCCAAGGGAGAACCTCAAGAACCTTGTAGACTTGGGCAGTACTGGGGCAGGATGATCTTCCCACAGTGAGACTGTCCTGTGCATAACAAGATGATGAACAGCATCCCTGGTCTCCACCCACCAGTTGACAGCTGAGATCAGCACAGAGTCTCCACCACCATCAGCGTCCCATTTGGGCAAGGTCACCCCACTTGGTTACTGCCCTTGTGCCTTCAGCTGAATTGCAGGTTCCTTATTGTTTCAGACATGTAAGCCCACACATTGCCCTTAACTTTTTTTTTTTTTTTCTTTTCCCCTTCTGGTTGATGAACATGAATTTGCTTTCTTGCCAACTATTCGTCTCACTCATTCTGTCTGAGAGTCCTAAGCTTTAGCAAAGCTTGATGTAGTCAATTTCTAAAACCCCCCTGGAAGCAGGAAACTCACTTTGCATTCACAGACTCACATGATGTCCCTATGGTGTGTCTAAAAATAATTAGGACATAGGGGCACCTGGGTGGCCACTCGGTTAAGCCTCTGCCTTTGACTCATATCATGGTCTTGGGGTCTTGGAACCGAGCCCCGTATGGGGCTCTCTGCTCAGCAGGGAGCCTGCTTCTCCCTTCCCTTCTCCCCTCCTTCCCTCCCCTGCAATTGTGCCAGCTGTCTCTATCAAATAAATAAAGAAAAATTCTTTAAAAAAAGAGTAATTAGGACATTTCCCCTCCCATTATTGTGTATGTGGTGGGGGGCGGGAAGGTCTTTCCTGGTGTTTCAGCTCCATATACATATACACGTGATGTCTGTAAAAATTCCTCATGGCATAGAGTCCAGGAATATTGATCATTGGAAACCTAAGAAGAATATGTCCTGCACAAAATGGTACATGTTTCCTTGTTACCAGAGTCCATAAGGAGTTAGTGAAACATATGAAACTCTCTCTGTATCCAAAGATTAATCTCAGGTGTTGATCTAGAAGAGGAATTTCTCAAGCCACCATTGAAAAGTAGTATCATGGGATCTATCAACTACCAAGGATTGACATCATTGAGATTATATCTTTTTTTTTTTTTGTCCTGTATGAACAATAGCTTCCTTCTTGGTGATTTCTGAATGAAGTTAGACTTTCTGAAAGGAGAAAAACAACTCATTACAGATATTTGTTGCACAGAAAAAGTAATACTTAAAATATCAATGATCCTCTTCTCTGCTGAAATAACAAATTTGGGAAAATACATAGTAAAGTGCCTAGAGAGTAGGCCTTGTGACCTGATGACATGAGACGATTAATACATTTGACCCTGGAGTGAGTGTGGATTAGGGCCAATGACCCCAGCACAGTTGAAAACCCAGGCGTCAATTGTGAGTCCCCAAACACTTAACTGCTGAGAGCTTACTGTTGACCAGTAACCCGACTGATAACAAGCTAATTAACCTGCATTTTCTGTGTCCTGTGTATTACAACTGCATTCTTAGAATAAACTGCACCAGAGAAGAGAAAATATGAAGAAACCAACAAGGAAAAAAACATTTGTAGTCCTGCACTGTATATATCAGAAAAAAATCTGCATTGTCAGGGGGACATTAGGCATACAGTCCAACCCCTTGATGTTGAAGGTCATCTGTAAAGACAAAGCACAATTTGGATGGGGCCCTTTGGATCTGATGGAGAATATTTTATCCGTCGATTTTACCATCCCACTTGCATTTGGTTAATGGTTCCTAGCTAGTTTTTTTAAACTTTTTTTTTTTTTTATTTAAACTCAACTAACATAGACTGTATTTTAGTTCAATGATTCATCTTGCATATAACACCCAGTGCTCATTCTAGGACTTGCCCTTCTTAATGTCCATCCGCCAGTCACCCCATCCCACCCCCACCTCCCCTCCAGCAACCCTGTTTGTTTCCTGTGGTTAAGGGTCTCTTATGGTTGGTCTCCCTCTCTCAGACTGTCAACTGTTTCATCTTTTCATATTTTTTCTCTCTTCCCCTGTGACAAAATCTTGCCATTTTCCATGACGTGCATGGAACCAGAGGATATTATGCTGAGTGAAATAAGTCAATCAGAGAAAGACCATTATCATATGATCTCCCGGATATGTGGAATTTAAGACACAAAACAGAGGACCGTGGCTCATTTTTCTTACCGTAATTATTAGACCCTTATACATCCGGAAGACACACATTTCAACCCTTTTTACATGGAGTCCTTAAGACAGCTATGAAATAAATGGAATATTCTGTTACTTCAAAGCCTCTTTTCATTGCAACAATTGCCAACCTAATCTGGCTTTAAGAGAATGACATGTAGGAATCCCTTCAGATGGCATAATTTTTTTTTCAATAGATATTAATGGTAGGATGATATTTCTCATCATCTCACATTCTTGATCCAAAATTTTGGAAACACCTTTTGAATCTCACATATAAGAGTATTATTACAATGCCCTAATGCAGTGTTTCTTGACTACCTTTACAGTTAAAATATAATTAAAATGAGAAACTATGGCATCACATAGGAAAATATGATATTACCTATCATAATCATAAAATACATTCATGATCATTCCAAGCGTGTTTACAGCAATGCAATTCAGTCATAGTACCGCTCACACTTCCATCTCGAAGGCAAATATATTTTATAAAAAGTTAATTA
The DNA here is from genome assembly GCA_004024625.1 of Mellivora capensis. NCBI lineage: Eukaryota > Metazoa > Chordata > Mammalia > Carnivora > Mustelidae > Mellivora > Mellivora capensis. The sequence continues at coordinate 6,711 of PISX010033298.1, read as the reverse complement.
TTGGATAACCTTCCCTTAGTTATGCTCAAAAGAGTTTAATGAAAGGTCTGTAATGGTTATGTGTCTGTATTGTCAACTTTCTGGTTTTGTATATACAATCAATAAATAATCCTGCTCAGGCCATTTATTTTGCCAGATAAAGCTGGATTTGATTAATTAATTGCCTAGAAAGAGACATCCATGGCCCCAGGGCTTTACGAGGGGTCCGAATCGAATTAACTGATTGACTTGCCCTGTCACTAATCTTTGGGAGGAGTCCTTGTTGGATTGTATTGACTTTACCACTGTCTTTGTTTTATGTGAGCCTCTTCTCCTTGGAATATTTATCATATACTGAAGTGTTGTTTCTAATGGGGAAATGAGCAGGGATTTGCAAAAAATGATATGGTGTAAAATACTATTTCTGCAGAAGAAAAAAAAAATATGTAGAAATGAAGAATGACTTCAAATTAAGTGAAAGGGATTTTTTTTTTTCACTTAATAAAACCTACTTGGGGCACCTGGGTGGCTCAGGGAGTTAAGCCTCTGCCTTCAGCTCAGGTCATGATCTCAGGGTCCTGGGATCGAGCCCCGCATCGGGCTCTCTGCTCAGCGGGGAGTCTGCTTCTCTTCCTCCCTCTCTCTGCCTGCCTCTCCGCCTACTTGTGATCTCTCTCTCTGTCAAATACCTAAATAAAATATTTTTAAAAAATAAAAAGTAAAATGAAAAGCTAAGTCAAATTTAACACACTGAGACACCCAGGCACCCCAAAACTAAGTCAAATTTAAAAAAAATGTATTTGCAAAACATCAAACTCAGCTTTCCGGTTCTCTATTAATAAAAGCACTTTGGGTGGTGAAAATTATTATATTATGCATTTACATGGTCATAGAGCACCTGAAAAAAAAAAAGTGGAGCATTCTAAATAGCTTACAGTGATTTAAAAAAAATGTATAATTCAGCTCTATGTTATATTATCTATTGTTCATACATGCTCTGCCCTCTGAAATTCAAGAAGTTTAAACACAGACTGTCACTGTGATTTATTTGTATGAAAATCTTATAAAGCATGGATGGCTGTGATAATCTGCTTCTTTTCTTTTTACATCCCTTCCTGTTATTCTGCAGTAATTTGTTCAGGAGTATTTCAGAGTGCAATGAATATGCCTAAATATACATCCGATTATTTAAAATCCCGAGATGTAGTTCTAGAAATGAATTGCTCTGTTCTATTTATCGGCCCTTAATCCTCAAAGAGAGGGCACATGTCCATGATGGGAGTTTACTTCCTGCACCATGTATTAGGGGAGGTTTTATCTCTCTCCCTTTCCGAGATGGGTATCTCCTTGTGAACGCCCTGGGCCTAGCCGTAGAATGTTCTTCACAAACGAGAGAATTATAATATGATCTGCTTATATCACACAATAGATTAAATTACGGCCGTAATGATCCATATTTTGAAAGACCACTCCACACAGTCTGGAGTGAACCCTGCTGGGTCACTGCACTTGCTGTTTGAGCACAAAACATGGGGACCCAAAGAGGAGAGTCGGCCGGGAAAGGATCTGAACACTAGGGAAGGAATCCAAAAGCATTTCTTGATCAGAGGCACATTTCATTGCTGGAAGTTCATCAGCAGTAGGCAGATTAACCCTGAATGTATTTACCGATGATTACGATTTAGGACCTACATCACCAATTTTCAAGTCTGGATTCAGTGGAAATATATAGCTACTGCAGAAACTTTTATTTTATTTTATTTTATTTCATTTTATTTATTTGAGAGAGAGCATGAGCAGGGAGGAGAGGCAGAGGTAGAAGCAGGCTCCCTGCTGAGCAGAGAGCCGGATGCGGGGCTTGATCCCAGGACCCTGAGATCATGACCAGAGCCCAAGTCAGAGGCTTAACCCACTGAGCCACCCAGGCAACCCGACTTATTTTTTTAAACATTTTATCTATTTATTTGAGAGAGAGTGTGTGGACATGGGAATTGGGGCAGAGGGAGAAGCAGGCTCCCCACTTTGCAGGGAGTCCGATGCAGGGCTCCATCCCAGGACCCTGAGATCCTGACCTGAGCCAAAGGTAGACTGGGCCTCCCAGGTGTCCCAGCAAAAACTCTGAAAGCATTTAATGTGTGAGTTAAGCAGGAACCTGAGGAATAAGTGAGTAAATAAGCCAAGAGTAATACTTAGAAAACACATTAACTGGCAACATCTTTTGTGCATAAGGAAATTCATGATATTAGTGATTCCAGGTATGCATTCAAGCAGCTCTAATAACAGACACGTATGTGTCTCTGACCACGTATAACCTTTTAAAACCTCTGAGGATCATGCTACAACGCTCCACTCTCCCTGCAGAGTTTCCTAACCTGCCACACTGGCAGTCAGGGAAGGGAAGTCTGGTTGCAGATGGAGGGTCTATTCATGCTGTTAGAAATCCAGGTGAATGATGACAGGGTCTCACGGCAGACAGATACGATAAAAGAAAATACAGAATCTGGCGGAAAATGCCATGCATTTAAATCACAGAGCACGAAGTTCAATGATGTTAGAAAGCATTGGAGGCCTGGATGGCTCAGTCATTTAAGCATCTGCCCTTGGCTCAGGTCATGATTCCAGGGTTCTGAGATCAGAATCCAGCATAGGGATCCTTTTTTAGAGCTTCTCCCTCTCCCTCTGCTGCTTCCCTTGCTTGTGCTCTCTCTCTCACTGTCGAATAAATTAAAATATATATATTTTTTAAAAGAAAGCATTGAAAAGCATCTCTTATAGTCGAGATTGTGCTGTAGACCCTTCAGGTAAATGAACTAGACAGGTCCCATCAGAGGACTCAGACCCTAGTTAGGGAAGAATTTATATAGTAGTGCCTTTACTGGAGGGGGGCTGTTGGCAAGCTGGGCATCTGTGGGATGCCATGGCATGGAGCCCAAAGGAAGGTGGAGAAGGACTCACTGAACAGTCAGTCATGTCTCAACTGAGAGCTAGACATGGACGGGGCTTCCACAGGCAGGAAAAGCAAACAGAAGAGAGACTTTCAGGAATTTTAAAAGCTATTCTGGGGAGAGAAAACAGCGTGAATGAGGAAAGGAGTGAAGGACTCTAATGCATTCCACAAACACACGAGGAGGGCCCTCATCCTGAGCTAAATGGATGTGTCCATCCGTAAGGGCATAATCACTCTTATGTGATCTCATATCACCTTCTGATAATTTATTACTTACTTTCTATTTCTTGTTTTGCATATTGCCTTGCAACCGTGGAGTCATTGAACATACAGAATCTGGCTATGCCTTTGAAAATGAGTTCATCCAAGTCTCAAGAATTTGCCAAAAAAGAACAGATCAAAGTGGTGATAGGTGCTGGGTAATTGTATTTTGAGTATGGCTCTGCTATTTGGGCTAAGTTTATTTTTTCACATATTATTTATATATATATATATATTTTTTTTTTAAGAATTTTATTTATTTATTCGACAGAGAGAGAGATTACAAGTAAGCGAGAGAGGCAGGGAGAGAGAGGAGGAAGCAGGCTCTCCACGGAGCAGAGAGCCCGATGTGGGGCTCGATCCCAGGACCCTGGGACCATGACCTGAGCCGAAAGCAGAGGCTTTAACCCATTGAGCCACCCAGGTGCCCTATTTATATTTTTTTATTATACTAATTTCATCTTTAACACACAAATTAAGGTGGAAAGCCAAGGATCTCCAGTCATTTAAAAGAAGACCAAGGGGGCCCCTGGGTGGCTCAGTGGGTTAAGTATCTGCCTTCAGCTCAGGTCATGATCCCGGGGTCCTGGGATTGAGCCTGGAATCAGGCTCCTTGTTCAGCTGCGAGATGGCTTCTCCTCTCTCTGCCCCTCTCCCTGCTTGCGCTTTCTCTCTCTCTGTCAAATAAATAAATAAAATCTCAAAAAAAAAAAAAGGGGGGGAAGCTTTCTATAAAATCACAGTGATTAAAAAAAAACAATTATAAAAATGTGAACTATGATTGGTATTATTTCTTCTTCCACAAAGAGGGAATTGAAAAAAGATCATCAATTGGATCTCTTTAAAAAAGAAAGGACATCTGTCACTATGTATGTCAAAAAGAGAAAAGTGATTTTGAAAATGTTGGGAAAATAACAAGAGGCAAGAAGGCCAATGCAGAGTTTTGGGGGAATATTAGGATTTTTAAGATTGAATTTTCAGCAAGAGAGAGGAGGTAAGAGAGTGAGAATTAAAATACAGAGATACAGAGGTAGAATGAGCAGGGAGAGAGGTGGACAAGAAGATCTTTAATAAATAGTTATGATACTGAAGATTTCAAAAGACCGAGAACATCAAAATATCCACAGAGAAGAGTGAGAAATGCATTTCACAGAGAAAACGACCAACACACAATGAGAACCAGAAGACAGAAGGGGTATGCCCTTGTAAATCTCAGAAAACATAATTTTTTTACCTTAGAATTTTATATGGAATCAACAAAGGATAGGTCAAAAGCGAGACGCAGTGACTAAGAAACTTTACTGCCCACATCTGTTGATGATAAAATTTTACTCCAGCATGCACCTGCCGCAAAATGACATTTTCAACCCAACCAGTGCCCATCAATGTTATAGTTTCATTTATCTAAATCGTGTGGGTGCTCTTGACTTTAGACTTACATATAATGTAAGAGACACATATATTTGTAGAATGCAATGACAATGATAGAAATAGTAATTTAAAAAAAGATTAAATTACTTATTTATTCCCACCAGAAATGAAAAAACCTAAAGGTCCCTACAATTCATTTTTTTTTTTTTTTTTTTTTTTTTACATTTTGAAGCACAAACAGATGAGGAATAAAGTAGTTAAGTCAATTGTTGGAATTTTATTAGATTCACGTTATAAAAGCCAGCATTAGAAAAATTAAGAAGTCATATGTAAATAAAGCTATCACCTTCTTAACTATTTTGTTTTTTTAAACACTGTAGATGTTGATATTTACATCATTTAAAAACTGTTTTCAAATATCTTTTTTAATTTTTTTAAAGATTTTATTTATTTATTTGACAGACAGAGATCACAAGTAGGCAGAGAGGCAGGCCGAGGGAGAAGAGGAAGCAGGGTCCCTGCTGAGCAGAGAGCCCAATGCGGGGCTCGATCCCAGGACCCTGGGATCATGACCTGAGCCAAAGGCAGAGGCTTTAACCCACTGAGCCACCCAGGCACCCCTTTTAAAATTTTTTTAAAGATTTTATTTATTTGACAGAGAGAGACACATTGAGAGAGGGGACACAAGCAGTGGGAGAGGGAGAAACAGGCTTCCCATTGAGCAGGAAGCCTGATGTTGGGCTCAATCCCAGGACCCTGAGATCATGACCTGAACCAAAGGCAGATGCTTAACCAACTGAGGAAAAAAAAAAAATCAAATTTCTCAAATATCTTCATCTACTTCATGGCTATATTTTCCTTTCTTCCATGATAGTCATTTAAGAAAGTTCTTAATTTTTTTTTTTTAAGTCATCACTACCTGCAAAGTGGGACTCAGACTCACAACCTTAGATCAAGAGTCCCATGTTCTACAGATTGAGCCAGCCAGGCACCTCTGAAATTTCTTAACTTTAATGCAATTAAATGTGTCCATGTTACCTTTTGTGATGCATAGAATTCAAGGATTTTTTCAATGAAAGAACAAAGAATGTCCACCATTTTGAATAGCAAGCAGTTCATTTCCATTTAATTTTAATAGTCAAAACTGGGAACAACGTTTGGTTTCCTAAAATGGAGCATTGATTTCTGTGTATTCCTTTATTTGTTTACTTTTAAACTTTTACTCATTTCAGTCCTTCGCACATCCCACGTGGGGCTCAAACTTACCACTCCAAGATCAAGAACCAATCCCTCTTCCGACTGAGCCGGTCAGGGGCTCCAAAGTAGACCGTTGACTTAAAGCATCGTAGAATGTTCAGGGGCACCTGGGTGGCTCAGTGGGTTAAGCCTCTGCCTTCAGCTCAGGTCATGATCTCAGGGTCCTGGGATCGAGCTCTGCGTTGGGCTCTCTGCTCAGCTGGAAGTCTGCTTCCCCCTCTCTCCCTGCCTGCCTCTCAGTCTACTTGTGATCTGTCAGTCAAATAAATAAATAAAATCTTTTAAAAACAAGTTTTAGAATGTTCAAATCAAATTATACTAATTGAAAATAGTGTTGATGGCCCCTGGTTGGCTTAGTCAGTAGAACATTCAACTGTTGACCTCAAGGTTGTGAGTTTGAGCCCCATGTTGGGGGTAGAGATTATTCACACACACAAAAAATATAGTGTAAATATTTACTGAGACATAAATATATTGTGTGGAAGTGAAGGTATATAATGGTTGGATCACGTATTTACTCTATATTAACTCATATAGGTTTTGCACATCAAACTATGTGAGAAAGATATTTGACTGTTTTTATCCTGTTATGTTTTCCTAATGAACATATATATCACTTTCATAATACAAGATATGGTAAAGATTAAATTAGGGAAAATAAACATACAACAGAAATGGAAACTATTTCCCAGCATGGATTCTGGAAAAACACCACATCAACTCACTTTAATGGACTCTAAACTTATTTACGACTTCACACTTAAAACTTGCCATAGGAACTTACCTAATCAACTCTGAGATCATAAAGTTTACAGGAGGAATAATTAAGTGCTAGATTGAACCAAGACTAACCTTCCCTACCCAGGGGAATGTAGAGAGAGAAAAAGGAAAACATA
>PISX010033297.1:0-15240 GCA_004024625.1 Mellivora capensis | reverse complement strand
TTCTTTTTTTCATTTAAAATTTCTTTTTTTTTATTTATTTCATTTCTTTTCACCATAACAGAAATCATAGTTTTACACCACACCCAGTGCTCCATGCAATGCATGCCCTCCATAAGACCCACCACCTGGCTCCCCCAACCTCCCACCCCCCCCCCGCCCCTTCAAAACCCTCAGGTTGTTTTTCAGAGTCCATAGTCTCTCATGGTTCATCTCCCCCCCAATTTCCCTCAACTCCCTTCTCCTCTCCATCTCCCCATGTCCTCCATGTTATTTGTTATGCTCCGCAAATAAGTGAAACCATATGATAATTGACTCTCTGCTTGACTTATTTCACTCAGCATAATCTCTTTTTTTTTTTTTAATGAAACAAGATGGGATCTGGAGGGAGACAAACCATAAGAGACTCTTAATCTCACAAAACAAACTGAGGGTTGTGGGAGGGGGTGGTTAGGTTAAGGACATTGGGGAAGGTATGTGCTATGGTGAGTGCTGGGAAGTGTGTAAGCCTGACGATTCACAGACCTGTACCCCTGGGGCTGGTAATACATTATATGTTAATAAAAATTTAAAAAATTTTTTAAACAAATAAATAAATAAAATTTCTTTTTTTTTCATTTAAAATTTCTAAAAAACCTATAAAATCCTACTACATGTTCACCAGCTTCTCTTCTGATAATTAATTTAAGCATGCATCTCTATGTGGTATGTATTTACTAGTAGTTGGGTTGATTACTTCACCTGAACTGTGAATCCTTAGCAAGCATAGTTTGTCTAGGAATCCCATCGCTTACTCTGGATGATGACAAGAAAATTAAGAATATTATAGATTCAAAAGAAATATCCTCCCTAATTTCCCATTCAAACACCAAGTGCATCTGGATAAATCCAAACTGGAAATTCAGTAGGTTAATGAAAGGTAATCCTCTACCTCTGATTTGGATACTGAGATAGTCTCCTCCTCACTTACTCCAAAAGAGGAAATGGAAAAGGATTGCATTGTGTCAGGTCTTTGGAGCTGGAGGTAGTGCATCAAATAACAGGTCACAATTTGACCCAACTCCAGTTCCTAAACATAACTCAATATATTACTGAAATTGATCATGGCTTTTCACTTGGCCCAGCTTCAACAATGAAAATATTCAGAACTTTTTTGAACTTTGTCGAACTTACAACTTTGTTGAAACTTAATTTTGTGTACATTGACATGGAAGGGACAAATTTTTGCACCAGCCTGCTCTCCCTCAGCTCTTCCCCTATTTCCTTAGGTCCCCTATTTCAGTCATTTGGTGTTATCACTTTCCTCCATCAAAAAGTTCTTATTTATGTCTCAAAAATAAAAAGTTAACACATCTCACATTCCTGTCATACATCTAATCTGAAATTATATCTCTCAACCAGAATTATCTTGACAACTACCTACTGATATCCTATTTCTAATCTCTTCTCTGAATTAGTCAGCCTAAGCAATATCACAATATATATTTTCCTAAAACACTATTTTAATTAGTGTGCTTCTTGCTTTAAATCTTCTAGAGCCGTTAGTTCTTTATTTTGAAACTCATTCTCTTAGCAATCAGGAGTTGGCAAACTATGTTCATAGATGCCATCTATGTTCAACCTCACTAATCCAAACATTTCCCACAACCCTCAGCATTAACTTTAATCCAGAATCTAAGCTTTTCACAGGATAATCACTTACATGAAATATCCTTCATTTTTCCCCTAGTCAAACCTGATTATACACCATTCAAACTTAAGTGATTTTTTTAAGGGCCCAGCTCAAATTCATCTTCCATTTTCCTCCTTTCATCCTTTCTTCCCAAAATGATTTTCTATTGCCATACACCCCTTAAAAATTCTTGTTAACTCCACATATTTTGTCATTATTCCCCAACTGGTTTGCATTATGTTCTATGTGTTTTATCTTGTATCTATAATTCTTGAAGTACAAATAAATATCTTTGACAAAGGAAGTATTTTAAATTTTTTTAATAAATGCCAGTTTATCACCTCTACACTAGGAATCAGTTGTACAGATATGACTGCCTAACCTGAACTTTTTTTATAACAAGTGTCAAATAGTTCAATAATATATGACACTGAATGGTTTTAATATTTATAATTTATTTCCTCACTGCCTTAACTTTGCTCCAACAATTCTAATGAAACCACATTCTCCCTTCCTGATTAGACATAGTCTGATCTGGCATCAAACCACACACTACAGTTGCTCACACTATTTCTTTTGCTTCCATCCAAGACCTGTCCTCATTCTTTCATTTATTCATTTAACAATTACTGAGTAACTACTATGTGCTAGGTACTCTTTATGAACAGATGGGACCCAGTTTCTGACCTCATGGAACTTGTATTCCACCCTCAAGAAAGAAAAAGATGATGCTTATATATAAACGGGACCTCCCAGATTCACTCCTTCCCTTGGTCTCTCAGAACCCTTCTTTAAGCATGGGCTTCTTGAAAAATAAAAATAAATACAATCACATTGATGAGGTATGTCCAAGAACATAGAAAGCAACTGAGAGAGCTTCCAATGGTCAAAGTTGTAACCATTTGGGTAACAAAATAAATAATGTAGTAGTAGATTATAACCCAAAGAATAAGATGAATATCTAAGAATTGTAGTGATATAAATAAATGATTGAATAAATTAATAAATGAGGGAGAAGAGACAAATCTCCTCTGCAGAAGTATTCCTAATAATTTATGTAGACTCCATCCTAAAGAAAGGGAAAATTTTACAACAGAAAAACAGACAATCTCTCAGTCAGGTGATCAAGGTCAATAGCAATAGTTAAGTCATTTTGACAGTATGTATCTTTGACATGATATGATAAAAATACCACTTTACTTCTGTTGTTTTCTTCCCAGTAGCATCAGACAAATTCCAATAGTGGGGCATTCTATGGAAATATCTGACCAGTAATCCTCAAAATGGTTAAGGTCTCCAAATATAAGGAAATATATTTTCCTATATATATTTCCAAATATAAGGAAAGTCTGAGAAACTGAGAGCCTAAGATAATTTAACAACTATAGTAATATAACAAAAGATAATAGAAACAACTAAGATAATATAACAACTAAATATGATATCCTAAATGGAATCCTGGAATAGAAAAAAGATTTTGAAAGGTGAAAACTCAAAAAATCTGAGTAATTATTAAGTATTGATTTTACTTAATAATAATGTATCATTATTGGTTTATTAATTGTAACAAATGCATTGTACTAATGTGAAGTGTTAATAATAGGGGAAACTGGGCAAATGGTGTATGGGAACCACCTATACTACCAACTCAATTTTTCTGTAAGTCTAAAACTGTTCTAAAAAAAAAAGGGGGGGTCTATTAAAAAGTAAATACTGTCCTCAAGTTAAATGACACCTGTTTTCTTCATGCTGAAAAAATATACAGCTACTTAAGTGATGGATTTGAAAGAAAATTTTAAGATCTCTCTTGCAGGCTACTGAACACAAAGATGCCATTCACCCCATTGTTTGATTTCTCTCATTCTTTTCTTTAACCTGCTGATGACCTGTGTTTGATCTCCCATTGCAACTTCCTCACCATCCTCACCAGTCCCTCTGGGATGACCTCCCTTAAACATCTCTTTAACTTTTGTTCTTAAAGATGGCAACAAGGGATCTTTATTAGCCTCTCAGAACCAGGATCCCCAGGGACATATTGTTGTCAGCACAATTGATCCCAAAGTGGATGCTCTGAAGAGAGAAAAATTAAAAAAAAAAAACCTCCAAAAAGCAAAAGAAGCTTCCCCAAAAGCTAATGTCTCTTATTCAGGTCATCACTTCTCCTAAGAAGAGAAAGAGCTCTAGGAATTCTCTGGCCTTCAACACAAGTTTTGTTTATAATTTAATAAATGTTTGAATGTATGTCCAACATCTTGCTATGCAGTATACAGAATACAGCAAAGTAAATCTGCCCCCAGGACAGCAAAACAGTATTTAAAATATACAGCCATGAAAAGTTGGCAATACAAGAAATGCATATGGCAACATATACTGAAGTCCCACATAAATGACACAGATCATGTGTGCTTACAACACAGAAGAGAGTCCCCTGTGGTCAAGGGAAATAGTAACTGCATTTATTCTATTTACTAGGTGCCAAACATCATTCTAAGATATATATATATAGTAATAATAGACTAAAATCCCTATATATTATATCTTATTATCATCCATATATTATTAATTACTATGAACAAACTACCATTATCATTCCTATATTGCAAATAAGGGAACTCAGGCACAGAACCTGACACACACAACTAGTAGATAGAAAAGCTGAGATTTGAACCCCAGGTAATCTGGATCCAGAGTCCATATAAGACCAGAACACAATACTGCTACCCATTTGGCAGGCCCCATGAGAAGAGAGAATGCGCCTTAGACCCAGAAAAAAAAAAACTTAGAAATGTAAAAAGTAAGCAGAGAGCATTTCTTACCAAAAAAGAAAAAAAAAACCACTGGACTAGACAAATTAATAAGAATGTGCTTCAAAGCTCTAGGGTAAATTTTTCTATCTAAGCAAAATACTTAAAGTAAATATAAAAATTAGAACTAATCAGTGGTATTTACTGACTAGGTGAGAAGAAAGCAAAGTCTAAGTCACTTGTAGAGTTTAAATCTAGATTACTGGAAATCCACTGCTCTTGACACAAATAGACAATGTGGAGAATCTTAAACCCTCCAATTTCACTCTTCTTCAAAATCGTTTTGTGTATCTAGGGCCTTTGCTTTTATGTATGAATTTTAAAATCCAGCTTGTTAAATTCTCCTTGAAAAGAGACCCTGTTAGAATTTTGATTGGGACTGTGATGACTCCACATATCAATTTGGGGAAAATTGTAATCCTAACACTATTAAGTCTTCGGATCCATGAACAAGTTTCATCTCTCCATTCACTTAGGCCTTCTGTAATCCTCCTACAATGATTTATAGTTTTGTGTGTGTTTGTGTGTTGTTGATGTTGTTTTTGTTGTTAAAGATTTTATTTATTTAATTGACAGAGAGAAAGATCACAAGTAGGCAGAGAAGTAGGCAGAGAGAGAGGGGGAAGCAGGCTCCCTGCTGAGCAGAGAGCCCGATCTGGGGCTCAATACCAGGACCTTGAGATCATGACCCAAGCTGAAGGCAGAGGCTTAACCCACTGAGCCACCAGGTGCCCCTCATTTATAGTTTTAAGCGTTCAAAAACCACACAACTTTTGTTAAATTTATCCTAAGTCATGGTTTTATGTAAACTGTACTTTTTATTCTTGAAATCTAATCGTCAGTATATAGAAATGCTATTGATGTTTATATATTGACCTTGTGTCTTGCAACTGTGCTAAGCTCATTTATTAGTCGTAGCATTAATTTTATATTTCCCTGTGACTTTCCATTTGATGATTATGTCATCTGAAAATAAAACTATTTTAGTGCTTCATGTCCAATTCATATGGTTTTTGTATTTTCCTTCCTTATTTCACTGATCACTATTTTCACTGCCCAAAAATTCCTCTGCCCCTCCCTGACAACCACTGCTCATTTTTTTTGTCTCCATAGTTTTGCCTTTTTCAGATTGTCATTTAGGTGGAGTCATGCAGTATGTAGTCTTTTCAGATTGGCTTCTTTAACTTACCAATATGCATTCAAGGTTTTGTTTTAATTATTAATTGGGTACTCTAGGGCCAGCACATCTTTAGGGTTAATACATATTTAACTTATGACAGTTTACGTTCAAATAATGTTACACCATTTCAAATGTAGTGTAAGACTCTTATAACAGTATACTTTGATTTTGTCCCTTCTGTTTTCCACACATTTTGTGCTATTGTTGTAACACATTTTATGTACATATAAACCCCCCAAAAATTCTCATTTTAGATGAGCAATTATCTTTAAAGAGATCTTTAAATGAGCAAAAAATATCTTGTGTATTTACCCACATACTTATCAACACTGGGTTGCTTCATTTTGCGTCTGTAGATACAAATTGATTACGATGTGCCTTGGTGGAGTTTTCTTTATGCTTCTTCTACTTAGTGTTCTTTGACATTCTTGGTTAGGGTTTTATAGTTTTCATAAAATTTGGAAATTTTTCAGCCATTTTTTTTCTTTAAACATTTTTCTGCCCTTAATCCAATCCCCCACAGATTCCAACTACATGTGTTTTAGGTCACTCAAAGTTGTCACACAGCTCACTGATGATCTTTTCTAAAATTTCTTTTTTCTCTCTGTTTCATTTTGGATAACTTCTATTAGTATGCCTTCAATATTACCAATATTTTCTTCTGCAAGGTATAATCTGTGTTTAAACCCATCTAGTATACTTTTTTATTTCACACGCTATAGTTTTCATCTCTAAGTTTGGTTCAGGTCTTTATATTTTCCTTGCTTCTACTTAATTTTTTGAATGTCCGGAGTGAAATTATAATAGCTGTTTCAATGTTCTTGTTTGCCAGTTCTAACGTATGTCTGTTAGGGTCACTTTTAACTGACTACTTTATTTCTTCATGTTTTACATATGTAAATTTGTACTATATATATATAAAATAAAACATATGTGCATTTTTATATACACACATATTCTGCTTCTTTGCATGTATGATAACTTTTATTGAATTCTAGACATTTTGAGTTTTACCTTATTGGGTCCTCAATATTTTTGTGTTTCTATAAATATTCTTGAGGTTTGTTCTATGATACAATTAAGTTATTTAGAAACAGTTCAATCCTTTTGGGTCAATCATTGGGATACAGTCAATCCTAGAGATAGTGACTGCAAATGGGAAAGACTTCAGGTGCTACAAATGTAATTATTATTGTTGAAGACTATCTACTAGAGCCCCTAACTCAGAAATAAGGCAGCCGTGGGCATTGATTTATCTAGTTCCCTAAAGAAGTTACTTGACAGATAGGGTCACCCAAGAAGAGGTCAGTCATTTTCTCAAAAGATAGAGAAATGAATCAGTCAAATAAATAGTTGAGACGGTTGTGTTTTGTAGTACTCAGGAGCTGAGTTTCTGTAGTCAGACTGCTCAGATTCATATTCCTGATTCACAACATCCTAAGTCAATGACCTCAGGCACAATTCTTAATATTTCTGGACTCAGTTTCCTCAATTGTGAAAGGAATATTAAATAACATAACAGTCTTAGAGAGTTGCTTAGAGAATTAAAGGAGTTCATCTAAGTGTTTAACATTGTATCTGGCATTTAGTAACTGCCTTAAAAATGTTACCTTATGTTCATTAACATCCTGGAAAGTGTTGTGAATACAACTAAAGGGGATTCTTTGTCCTACTATCTCCTATTCTTATCTCAGGAAATTACTCATTAGAATGTGTTCTTCAATTTAAAAAAGAAATATGTCTGCAATGAATAACATAAATGTGATTATCACCCTCTAAGATCTTAGGTGAATGTATTTTCCAGATCTCTTACAGCACTGATGGGAATATTACCCAGAAGTAATACAGAGACTAAGAGAAGAGTTGGAACAGACTGGGTATCTTTAAAAGACAAAGAAATGCAGTAAGAATAGCAAACTTCCTAATGGACAAGTGGAAACCAAGAAAACCAAGAAAAAATTCCTAAAACTCTCCCCTAACTTGGCAGAGTGGGAGGAAAAGCATGGAATTAGGATTTAGGAAATGTGGATTCTTCCTTAGACTTTGTTCCTAACAAGCTTACTGACAGCTGACCCTCTGATTTCCATCTTCAAAACTAGGAGATTGGCTAAAATAATCTACTAAGCTTTCTCTCTCCATTTATGTCGTTCTCTTAAGTCCTGATCATTTTATTCATAGTAACCTGAAACCCATTTGGATAAGATTTGCTACTTTCTTGTTCATTTCTTGTTTGTTTCTTGTTTGAGAGACAGGGCAACATGTCTAGGGCATAAAAGAGATTTCTTATAAATTAAAAGAAAGAATTGCATGGCAGTATTCTAAAGTAATACAACATGATGAAAGAGAGCCCTAAGACAAACTCAGAAGAGACTATGAAATAAAGCTGTGGTTACTGAGCAGATAGGGAAAGAACATCTCAAGGACCAATGTTTGAACTAAGAGATTTGGCAGGGAATCATGTTAGAAAATACAAAAGAGATTCAGAAAGAACAAGTTCTATGTTGTATGTAGTTGTTCATCCATGATGAAACGACCTATCAACAAATATTAATTTTTTAGAATGTAAGAGAACCATTAATTTTGTATCTAACTTCAAGGACAGCAGAAAACTTAAAATATATATGTGAAATATAGGGGGAGGAGGCAAATCTCAGAAACATAAAAGAAGATATAGAATCTGTGAACTCCTTCATGCAGGGAGCAGGTCCTGGGAGAAGAAATAGAAGAAGCAAACAGAATGTACTTAGTATCTGTCCTGTACGAGGCATGATGCTAACAGCCTAAAAGAATTAGTTTGTTTAATCTTTATTCTAACCTGTGAAAAACATAACGCTCATTATTTTCATTTCACAGGCCAGGAAACAACCTATTACTTAACTTCCCAAGGTTTCACGGCCATTAGATGGTTTGCCCAAGTCTCAAGTCCTGATCTATTCTCTATCTATATTCCAGAGCCCATACTCTTACCCTGTACCACTTACAGTTTACCCAGATGGGCCCTCTCAGAGGAGATCTAAGGATCATGTCTCAAATAGTGTCAGCCAAGCTCCTTCAGAGAAAATAGTATAAAGGGATGAACAAAAATGGAAACCTTACTTCCAGGTTACCCTTAACCCCCCTCCATACTACTCTTAACCCCAACTAGCTCTTAAAAGATTAATTCTTATTTATTCTTAGGTACAGATAAAATAGCTTACTGTAATTATGGGGGATGATGATTAAAAGTGACCATCTATCATCCTAATTCCTAAAATTGCCTCAATACGTTGAGGTCCTTAAATGAAGCTTTAAATGCTAAAATGTAAATAGACAGGTGATGTAAGCTTTAGAGCACACTTTAAATATATTTAGACAATCAGTGTCAAGGACAAAATGCCTGGTCTTATTCATTCAGTAAAAACTTATTATCTACTATGTACCAGACAAAGCTCTAGTCCTGGATTTACAGTGGTTTACAAAATAGACATGGTCTGTGTTCTCATGGAACTTGTTATTGATTAGGAGATGGAGGTAAAAAAGTAAAAGAATCTATAATTACCAATTATAATAAGTACTCTGAGTGAAATAAATGGATCATTTCTTTTCACAGTGTGGGAGATGGAGAGAACATAGATAGGATTTCCCAGGAAAGTATCTTTGAAGGGATTATATTTAAGCTGGCACCTGAAAAATAAGATCCAGCCATGACAGAATGCAAGCAGAGCATTTCAAGAAGAGAGAAAACATTGCAAAAGCCCTGGGGTGGGAAAAACTTGACATATTCAAGGAACTGAAGAAGACCAATACAGCGGGATAAACAAGAGATGAATTAGAATTACACAGCCAAAAATTTGTTTATAAAAAATAAAAATTTAAAAAAAAAAAAGAATTACACAGCCAGGGGAGCCTGGGTGGCTCAGGCAGTTAAGTAGCTGCCTTTGGCTCAGGTCATGATCCCAAAGGTCCTGGGATCAAGACTTGAATTGGCTCCCTGCTCAGCAGAAAGCCTGCTTCTCCCTCTCCCTCTGCCTGCAACTCTGTCTACTTGTACTCTCTCTCTCTATCTCTCTGTCAAATAAATAAATAAAATCTTAAAAAAAATTACACAGCCATGAAGTCATAAAGGACCATATAAAACAGAGTAAGGGGTTTGAATTTTATTCCACAGGAAATGGAACCCTATTCAATGACTTTAAACACAGAAATGGATCTCATACATGGTTTTTTGGTGTGTTTTTTTTTAAATAAACTACACCCAGTATGGAGTTTGAACTCACAACCCCAAGACCAAGAGTCACATGCTCAACTGACTGAGCCAAACAGGTGCCCCTCGTGTATGGTTTTTAAAGATCACTCCTTTAAAGATCACCAGTTCTGTCTTTAAAATGGACTTGCAAGAGTATTTTTGTGTAATTTAGAAAGGGAAAAGAGCAGAAGAGCATGAAGTACTTTAGAGGAGAATATGAATTACCACAATGAGTAACAACCAGAGGCTGAGAGGAGGAAAATTTAACTTCACAAACTTAACTATTGTCAGCCCATTTGCCTCACACGCAACCAAGATGACAAGCACAACTTGAGTTATTGTCATGAAATTACAAACCATGAATATTTTTATGAGAGGGTTTTTCTGTTCATTAACACAGATAATGTATAATAGCCTCATTTCTGGGGTTGTTAAAGAATCCTTTCACTACTGACTTAACACTGCATCAAGATAGTAATAAAAATCTTTAATAAGAGCCTTCTCGCTGGTATCCAAAATAATGCTCAACTGTGGGAATCCAATAGCATTATTGATTATCAATCAACTACCACACCAATAACATTCCTGATTAACATGTGACAAATACAATAAAATCTTGGCTTAGCTAGCATTTTAACCCACTGCTAACATGCTGACAATCTCTCTCTCTCTGATCTAATTTGTCTCTTATTTTTACACACAGACGAGGCCATAGTCAGGAATCAGTGATGAAAAATTACACAGCAATAATAACATTCATCCTGGTGGGACTAACAGATGACCCAAATCTATAGATTCTGCTTTTTATTTTTCTGTTTCTAAACTACTTGTTGAGTGTGGTAGGGAATCTGACCATCATCACTCTCACTTTGGTGGATTCACAACTTAAAACACCCACGTATTTTTTCCTCCAGAATTTCTGCATCTTGGAAGTGTCATTTACAATGTCTGCATTCCTAGATTCCTCTACACAATGGCATCTGGGGACAACATTGCTACCTACAATGCATGTGCCACTCCATTATTTTTTGTTATCATCCCAGGTGTGACTGAATTTTTTTTCCTGAAGGCCATGTCCTATGACCACTATGTGGCCATCAGCAAACCTTTCCATTACATGACCATCATGAACAGCAGGGTCTGCATCAAGTTCCTTATTGGATGTTGTATGATTGCTCTAATCATTGACATCCTGCCATTTGACATGGGCTTTGAGCTCGAGTTTGTGACTCTAATGTCATAGATCACTTTGGCTGTGATGCTGCTCCCATCCCAAAGATTACCTGCTAAGACATAGATTTTATAGAGTGATTTGTCTTGCTCCTGGCTGTGTTGACATTCATTTTCACCTTGGTGTGTATAATTCTGTCCTACACATACATCATCAGGACCATTCTCAGATTCCCTTCTGCCCAGCAAAGGAAAAAGTCTTTTTCTACTTGTTCTTCCCATGTAATTGTGGTTTCAAACACTTACGGAAGCTGCATCTTTATATCAAACCTCATGCAAAAGACGGGGTTGCTATTAATAAGGTGGTGTCAGTACTTACCACCTCAGTTGCCCCAGTGATGAATCCCTCCATTCATATTCTGAGGAACATGCAAGTGGTACAAGCTTTTAAAGACATGATCAAAAGGGTTGCATCTATCTCAAAGAACTAAAGGACTAGTGAGGACAGAATGACAAATTATAAAAGAATTCCTGATCTCCATTTTATTTTTCCCTAGTTGTATTTTGTTCATAGTTTTACATATATCACAACCCCATTCTGTTACACCTGGTGCCCACTATGATACACATATTAAATTTTTAGCTTAATCTATTCCCAGAAATACATGGGAATAAATATGCAGTAAACAATTTAACAATACACCTGTTATTACTTACAGAACCAAGAAATTTAGAAGGTACCAATTTACTACCGTGTTAGTACTCAGCTAACCCTCTTGCACTGATATGTCCTGATCTGAGTACCAAATTTCCCAGGAACATCAGTGAGGATGATCTATGTCTACAGGAATGGCCTTATGATCACTCTATTGGATAAAAAACATTATTCTATCTGTCCCACTTTTCAGGGAGATATAAATATAGGCTAAAATTTTCCTCTAATACCATTTGCTTAAAAGTTGTACAAGTTCTTTTTCTAAATAGAATTTCATATTCGTATCATCTGTGTGTTTCTGTGTATGTCTATGTGCATTTGTTTCCATATTTGGAATGTCAGTTTAACAGGCTTAAAAAGGTTGATGGAACAGATAAAATGTAAATGACAGTTTATACTTGCATTCTGTTCTTGCAATCCAAGTTATTCACTATAATGACTTTTCTAGGTACCAAAAAATTCAAACTCAATCACAAAAGCTTATAAAATGAACCAATGAATAAAGAATAAATAAGTGCCCATTTTTTGCCTTTCAACTTAGTGCCTTCTCCCCACTACCTCCTTCTTCCATCATAATTTTATGTTTACCTGATGCAAAGAAAGATACATGTTGTACCAGGAATCAGAAAGTCCAGGTTTCAGCCAGGCTTTTACTATCACCAATTCAGACAAATCTTTTAACTTTCCTCATCCCTTCCTATTTCGGGATGGAATAAGTTGGGGGAGTAAGGTAGTTAGAAAACAGGAAAGAATTCCTAGTGATATTTGGGGGCACTGTCCTATGCTGATTTATAAGACTAAAAAGCTGGGCCATATGGAACAGCAGCCCTGGTGTCAGAGGTAAAGAAATAATGAGTCTTTGCTTCTACTAAAAATTATGTGAGGGGAAATGAACCTTCATTCCCCCAATCCTATTCACAGTCTGTCCACTGGAAATCACCCACCAGCTGCAGAAAAGTGCTTTTTTTTTTAAATTTAATTTCTTTTCAGTGTAACAGATTTCATTGTTTATGCACCACACCCAGTGCTCCATGCAATACGTGTCCTCCATAATACCCACCACCAGGCTCCCCCAACCTCTTACCCCTCTCCCTTTCAAAACCCTCAGATTCACTTATTTGTGAAGCATAACAAATAACATGGAGGACATGGGGAGATGGAGAGGAGAAGGGAGTTGAGGGAAATCGGGGGGTAGATGAACCATGAGAGATTATGGACTCTGAAAAACAACCTGAGGGTTTTAAAGGGGCGGGGGGTGGGAGGTTGGGGGAGCCAGGTGGTGGGTATTATGGAGGGCATGCATTGCGTGGAGCACTGGGTGTGGTGCAAAAACTATGAATTCTGTTACGCTGAAAAGAAATTTTTTTTAAAAAGGGGGGGGACAAGATGGCGGAGAACTAGGAGGAGGTGCTGGTTCAACCTGTCCCCTAAAGTGAGCTGATTACCTACCAAGGAACTCCGATCACCCATGAAATCAGCCTGAGATCAGAATTCTACACATCAGGATCTCTACGGGGGCAGAAGACACCAGTGGGATGTCAGGATCTCTAGGGGGGCAGAGGACGCCAGTGGGCAGGTAAAGCAGAGCGGGAACACCGGACAGGTATCAGAAGATAAACAAAAGGGAGGGGGGAGCCACCAGAGGAGACGCATTGGGAAGTAATACCCCAATACGAGAGTGCCCTACAACTGGGGACCAGCACTAACTTGAAGTCTGGTAGAAAGCACTCAAAAAGAGCAAAGGATCACAGGGGGAAATTGTGGGAACTGGAACAGTTAGGGACAGGGGCTTAAGTCCCCCACGGAGGACAGACACCCCTGGCCCTGAGCCAGAGAGAATGCAGCGGAGAAACCAGGTCTTGGTCCCTGAGCCGCGAGGAGACCTCCTAAGGGCGCTTGACATGTGGCAGGGGCTGGAACCCTCGCGCGGCAGAAACAGCCTTTTTGCAGTCCCCACACGTGCGCCACACCGCGCTAGCAGAGCCTGAGATGCGCTCCAACCCCTCCCCTGAGAGAGGCGCCCGGAGGCGCCAGCCGGACACTCTCACACCCGGAAAGTCTGAGCGCTCCCAGCCCTGGCCAGCGGGAAAATCTAAGGGAGCATTCGCTGCTTGGAACCTCTCTGGCAGTCTGGAGCTGCCCAGACACCTGCCGCTGTTGTAGTTCTGGGTACAAGCAGGACGCACATGTGTCCCAAGAGATCATGGCTGGGAACCTGCTCTGCAGCACCCAGAGGGGAATGGACTGGGGCTTCTCTCTGGGAGGGAGGTCTGGGTGCAGTTTGCTTTCCTCTAAACCTCCAAGAACCATCGGGAGCTGCCAAGGGGAGAGAAAACAAATGAGCAGACATAAAAACCTCCAGAGAACAAAAGCCTGGAGGCCCAGTTTCCTCAGAGCCCACCCCCTGAAGTGGGGGCAGGAGGACTTAACTCCGGAAACACAGCCTGAAAACCCACGTGGCAGGCCCCTCCCCCAGAAAGCCAACCGGCCAAGAAGACAACAATCAGTACTACTTCATAGATATAACGTTTAATTTTTAATTCGTTCCCACTATTCTGGTTCATTTTTTAATTTATTTAAATCTTTTTTATTTTTTTATATAGATTTTTTTAGCCTACTTACCATCACAGTGAGATGTCCAGTACATCAAATTCCATAATAACCTTTTAATCTGAACTTTTTGATACATATACCCATGTTTTTCTTTTGCTTTTCTATTTTTTAAATTTTTTTTAAATTTCACTTTAGTTTAGTTTAGATCATTCTTTTCTTTACTTTTATTTGCTAATACTCATATAGAGTTAAACTTCAAGGTAATCCCCTTTCCCCAATCAATGCTACCCCTATAGGTAAACCAATTTTTAATCCCCTGTTATCTTAGGAAAGTTGTGTCCTTTAAAAAAGATATCAAGATACATCCAGGAAAAATCAAAATAACCTTCCTTGCCCACACTGAGAATTTACAACCACTCTCCCATCTTTTTCTCCTACCAGTATTTTTGTATATTTGTGTTTGTCCTGGTAGTATATAAATCCTATACTTATGGTTCTTTGTGACAAGGTTCTTTTTTTTTTTGTTTGTCTGTTTGTTTCTTTGTTTTCCTTCTACATATATATGTACATTTTTTTTCTCCTCTTGTCATATACTTTTATCAGTCTTTTTTGTTTGTCTGTATTTGTTTGTACACGTCACAAACCTTACCTTGGGGCCCATTTGGGCTGAGCCTTCTCTTTTAGCCTTCTTTATTTTTCCTGTCTCTCTATCTCTCTTTCTCTCACTCTCTCTCTCTTTTTTTCTGCTTTCTCTAATTCATTTTTTCTTTCACTTGGGTGGGGACTCTTGATTGCTCAGAAGCAATCCAGGGTGCACCTTCACTGCACCAAGGTCGATACATCCAGCTACAAACATTCAGCCATCTCTCACCAAAATGACTAGGAGGAGGAATGCCCAGCAGAAGAAAAATTCAGAGGATGGGC
>PISX010033296.1:0-15237 GCA_004024625.1 Mellivora capensis | reverse complement strand
AAGGGAGTTGAGGGAAATTGGGGGGAGATGAACCATGAGAGACTATGGACTCTGAAAAACAACCTGAGGGTTTTGAAGGGGCGGGGGGTGGGAGGTTGGGGGAGCCAGGTGGTGGGTATTGTGGAGGGCACGCATTGCATGGAGCACTGGGTGTGGTGTAAAACTATGAACTCTGTTACGCTGAAAAGAAATAAAAAAATAAAATAAAATAAAAATTAAAAAAATAAAAGAACAAATCAAGGAAACTAGGAGCTGGTTCTTTGAAAGAATTAATAAGATTGATAAACCCCTGGCCAGACTTATCAAAAACAAAAGTTAAAGGACCCAAATAAATAAAATCATGAATGAAAGAGGAGAGATCACAACCAACACCAAAGAAATACAAACAATTATAAAAACATACTATGCGCAACTCTATGCCAACAAATTTGACAATCTGGAAGAAATGGATACATTCCTAGGGACATATAAACTACCACAACTGAAGCAGGAAGAAATAGAAAACCTGAACAGACCCATAACCAGTAAGGAGATTGAAACATCCATCAAAAATCTCCAGACAAACAAAGCCCAGGGCCAGACCGCTTCCCAGGGGAATTCTACCAAACATTTAAAGAGGAATTAATTCCTATTCTCCTGAAACTTTTCCAAAAAATAGAAATGGAAGGAAAACTTCCAAACTCATTTTATGAGGCCAGCATCACCTTGATTCCCAAAACCAGACAATGATCCCATCAAAAAAGAGAATTATAGACCAATATCCTTGATGAACACAGATGCGAAAATTCTCACCAAAATACTAGCCAATAGGATTCAACAGTACATTAAAAGGATTATTCACCACGACCAAGTGGGATTTATTCCAGGGCTGCAAGGTTGGTTCAACATCTGCAAACCAATCAATGTGATACAACACATTAATAAAAGAAAGAACAAGAACCACATGATACTCTCAATAGATGCTGAAAAAGCATTTGACAAAGTACAGCATCCTTTCCTGATCCAAACTCTTCAAAATGAGGGATAGAGGGCACATACCTCAATATTATCAAAGCCATCTATGAAAAACCCACCGCAAATATTATTCTCAATGGGGAAAAACTGAAAGCTTTTCCGCTAAGGTCAGGAACAAGGCAGGAATGCCTATTATCACCACTGCTATTCAACATAGTACTAGAAGTCCTAGCCTCAGCATTCAGAAAACAAAAAGAAATTAAAGGCATCCAAATCAGCAAAGAAGAAGTCAAACTCACTCTTTGCAGATGATATGATATTATATGTGGTAAACCCAAAAGACTCCACTCCAAAACAGCTAGAACTTGTACAGGAATTCGGTAAAGTGTCAGGATATAAAATCAATGCACAGAAATCAGTTGCATTTCTATACAGCAACAGCAAGACAGAAGAAAGAGAAATTAAGGAGTCAATCCCATTTACAGTTGCATCCAAAACCATAAGATACCTAGGAATAAACCTAACCAAAGAGGCAAAGAATCTATACTCAGAAAACTATAAAGTACTCATGAAAGAAATTGAGGAAGACACAAAGAAATGGAAAAATGTTCCATGCTTCCTTAATTGGTAGAACAAATATTGTGAAAATGCCTATGCTACCTAAAGCAATCTACACATTTAATGCAATCCCTATCAAAATCCCACCCATTTTTTTCAAAGAAATGGAACAAATAATCCTAAAATTTATATGGAACCAGAAAAGACCTCGAATAGCCAAAGGATTATTGAAAAAGAAAGCCAAAGTTGGTGGCATCACGATTCCGGACTTCAAGCTCTATTTCAAATCTGTCATCATCAAGACAGTATGGTATTGGCACAAATACAGACACGTATATCAATGGAACAGAATAGAGAGCCCAGAAATAGACCCTCAACTCTATGGTCAACTAATCTTTGACAAAGCAGGAAGGAATGTCCAGTGGGAAAAAGACAGCCTCTTCAACAAATGGTGTTGGGAAAATTGGACAACCACATGCAGAAGAATGAAATTGAACCATTTCCATATACCACACACAAAAATAGACTCAAAATCGATGAAGGACCTCAATGTGAGAAAGGAATCCACCAAAATCCTTGAGGACAACACAGGCAGCAACCTCTTCGACCTCAGCTGCAGCAACTTCCTTTTAGGAACATCACCAAAGGCAAGGGAAGCAAGGGCAAAAATGAACTATTGGGATTTCATCAAGATCAAAAGCTTTTGCACAGAAAAGGAAACAGTTAGCAAAACCAAAAGACAACTGACAATATGGGAGAAGATATTTGCAAAGGGCATATCTAATAAAGGGCTAGTAACCAAAATCTATAAAGAGCTTATCAAACTCACCACCCAAAGAACAAATAATCCAATCAAGAAATGGGCAGAGGACATGAACAGACATTTCTGCAAAGAAGACATCCAGATGGCCAACAGACACATGAAAAAATGGTCCACATCACCTGCCATCAGGGAAATACAAATCAAAACCACAATGAGATACCACCTCACACCAGTCAGAATGGCTAATCTTAACAAGTCAGGAAATGACAGATGCTGGTGAGGATGTGGAGAAAGGGGAACCCTCCTACACTGTTGGTGGGAATGCAAGCTGGTGCAACTGCTCTGGAAAACAGCATGGAGATTCTTTAAAAAGCTGACAATAGACCTACCCAATGACCCAGAATTGCACTACTGGGTATTTACCCTGAAGATACAAACATAGTGCTCCACAGGGGCACATGCACCCAAATATTTATAGCAGTAATATCTACAATAGCCAAACTACGGAAAGAACCTAGTTGTCCATCAACAGATGAATGGGTAAAGAAGAAGTGGTATATATACACAATGGAATACTATGCAGCCATCAAAAGAAATGAAATTTTGCCATTTGCAATGATGTGGATGGAACTAGAGGGTATCATGCTTAGTGAAATAAATCAATCAGAGAAAGACAACTATCATATAATCTCCCTGATATGAGGAAGTGGAGATGCAACATGGGAGGTTGGGGGGTAGGAAAAGAAGGAAAGAAACAAGATGGGATCGGGAGGGAGACAAACCTTAAGTGACTCTTAATCTCACAAAACAAATAGGGTTGCTGGTGGGAGTGGCATCAGGAGAGGGGGGTGGGGTAATGGACATTTGTTAGGGTATGTGCTATGGTTAGTGCTGTGAAGTGTGTAAACCTGGCATTTCACAGACATGTACCCCTAGGGATAAAAATATATTATAAGTTTATAAAAAATTAAAAAATTTAAAAAAAAGAAAGTCAAAAAATAAATAACTGGAGGTACATCAAACTAAAAATCTAGTGGATAACAAAAGAAGGAATCAACAAAATGAAAAGGCAACCTACAGAGAGAAAATATATGCAAACCATATATCTGCTAGAGATTAACAGCCAAAATATATAAGGAACTCATACAACTCAATAATAGAAAAAAACAAAGAAAGAAAAGAAAAGGAAAAAGAGAAAAAAATGAAAAAAAAATCCAGTTTGAAAATTAGCAGAGGAACTGAACATTTTTTTCAAAAAAGACATACAAATGGTCAATGAGTACTTGCAAATGTGCTTGACATCATTAACCATCATGAACTGCAAATCAAATCTAGAATGAGATTTCTTCTCATACCTATTTGAATAGTTATTGTCAAAAGACAAGAAATAAGACTTGATATGATATGATATATGATAGCTTAATAAATGTAGGGAAATAAATAAGAAAAAAAGCAAATACAGGCAGTTTTATCTACACTTATCATATAGTCCCCTATACTTTAGGATCTAAAAGCAACAACAAATAATCTCTCATTTCAGAACTATATTTGCTAACTATAGTAGACTGAAATTCCCACATTAATTCCTTGTCCATTTGAGATAAGATATTAAAAAGCTTTATGAAATGTTGTCAACAATTAATATTTGAGAAACTATATTAAATATTCCCAATCTCTTTCAATATGTCTTAGCAGCTTTTCACTTCTAGAGGCACAAATTGAAATATCTACATATACCAATTAACATCATGAGGCTACCCAAGGGAAAAAAAAAAAAAAAAAACTTAAGGTCAACCTATCTACTGATTTCTTTTCAGGAAAAAATGAGAATTGAGTACTTACTGAGGGAAAGAGCCCTATAATGAAACAAATAAATAAAGTGTTTCAGGGGCACCTGGGTAGTTCAAGTCAGTTAAGCATCGGCCTTCTGCTTAGGTCGTGGTTCTGGGATCCTGGGATCCAGCCCTGCATCAAGGGTCCCTGCTCAGCATGGAGTCTGCTTCTCACTTTCCCTCTCCCTCTCCCCCCAACTTATTCTCTCTTTTGCTCTCTCAAATAAATAAACAAAAATCTAAAAAAAAAAGTTTCAAAGTGGTACAAAGACAAACATCACCTATTATAAACATAGCCTGGAACCAAAGAAACTATCTGTCAAAAACTGTACATCGTTAGCCAAATTTATCAGAAAGATAAATGTACCCTTTGGGAAGATATTGAATAGTGGTCAAGATCTTTCTACTTCACATGATCAATAATTATGGTCTTAATCTTCCTTTGACAATCTAAAACCTAATAATAATAACTATTCATAGTGCCTTCCAGGCATAGTTCCATTATCTTCATTAATCCTTGAACAGACACTTCTCCAATGAAGATATAAAAATGGATAACAGACACATGATAAAATGTTCATCATCATTAGCTATCAGGGAGAGTTAAATCAAAACCACACTGAGATAACACCTTACACCAGTTAGAATGGCAAAAATTAACAAGGAGAGACATAAAAAATGCTGGTGAGGATGTGGAAAAGGGCAACCCTCTTACACTGCTGGTGGGAATGCAAGTTGGTGCAGCCACTTTGGAAGACACTGTGGCAATTCCTCAAAAATTAAAAATAGAGCTACCCTCTGACCTGGCAATTGTACTACCAAGTATTTACCCCGAAGATAGCAATGTAGTGAAAAGAAGGGCCATATGCACTCCAATGTTCATAACAGCAATGTTCACAATAGCCAAATTTTGGAAAGAGCTGAGATGCCCTTTAACAGATGAATGGATAAAGAAACGTGGTCCATATACACAATGGAATAGTAGTCAGCCATCATAAAGGATGAATACCCAACTTTTGGATCAACTTGGATAGGACTGGAGGAGGTTATGCTGAGTGAAATAAGTCAAACAGAGAAAGTCAATTATATATGGTTTCATTTACTTGTGGAACATAAGGAATAACATGGAGTACACTAAAAGAAGAAAGGGAAAAATGAAGAGGGATAAATCAGAGTGGGAGACAAACCTTGAGACTGCAGACTCCAAGAAACAAACTGAGGGTTTTAGATGGGTGTGAGGGTGAGGGGATGGGTTGGGCCAGTAATGGGTATTAAGGAGGGCACATATTGCATGGAGCACTGGGTGTTATATGTAAACAATAGTTCTTGGAACACTACATCATAAACTAATGGCATACTGTATGGTGACTAACATAACATAATAAAAAAACAATTAAAAAATACAAACAATTAAAAAATTAGAAAAAAATTAGGGCGCCTGGGTGGCTCAGTGGGTTAAAGCCTCTGCCTTCAGCTCAGGTCATGATCTCAGGCGGGGTCCTGGGATCGAGCCCTGCATCGGGCTCTCTGCTCAGCGGGAAGCCTGCTTCACCTTCTCTCTCTGCCTGCCTCTCTGCCTACTTGTGATCTCTGTCAAATAAATTTAAAAAAAATACAATATTGGAGGGAGGCAAGATGGCAGAGGAATAGAAGACTGAGAGGACATCAAGTCGCAGGAGTTCAGCTAGATAGTTATCAAATCATTCAAAACACCTACAAACTCAACAGGAGATAGAAGAGAAGAAGAGCAGCAATTCTAGGGACAGAAAATTGAACACTTTCTGGAAGGTAGGACATTCAGAGAAGTGAATCTGAAGTGACTGGAAGATAGACCGCAGGGGGAGGGGGCAGCTCCCGGCAAGAGGTGGAGCAGTGGAGCACAAACTCAGAACTTTTAGAAGTCTGTTCCACTGAGACACATCACTCTAGAGGCTAAGTGGGGGTGGAGCCCTCACAGGAACAGTGTGGTCTCAGGTCCTGGGGGGTCACTGTAGGATTGGGGGTGTCTGAGTGTAACAGAGCTACCAAGTATCAGATTGGGGAAGCCAACTAAAGAGGTGGAGCTGAGGAGTGAGCGCTCAGCTTGGGGTTACCTTAAACCATGACCCAAGGCACAGTCAGACCACTGCTCTTTGAGCAGAGACCCCACAAGTGGCAGATCCAGGGAGACTCACCTTTCTCCTTTGGAGAAGCATGGCAGGAACCTGCTGGGTTTGGAGATTCCAAATGGGGCTGTGTGCAACAGACAGAAATGTTTGGTCACAGACCAAGTGAGTGTGGCCAGAGACCAGGGAGAAGGGAGCGATTGACTGCTTTTCTCTGAGGGCGCACTGAAGAGTGGGGTCCCAGCACTTGGCTCCTCCAGCCTGGAGTATGAGAAGCTGCTATTTTCATTCCTATTCTCCAGAACTCTATAGAAAGCATTCAAGGAACGAAAGTTCCTGAGAGTGAACCCCAGCAGATTACTTAGCCTGGCCCCTGGCAAGGGCAGTGCAATTCCGCCTCTGGCAAAGACATTTGAGAATCAGAGCAACAGGCCCCTACCCTAGAAGATTACCAAGAACATCCAGACAAGACCAAGCTCACTGATCAGGGAGAAGAGCAGAACTTCAGAGCTAGGGAAAAGCAATGCAAGGAATTCATGGCTTTCTCCCCATGACCCTTTAGTCTTGCAAAGTTAAATTAATCTTTTTAATTTTATTTTTTTCTTATTCTAATTTTTTTAACTTTCCCTCTTTTCTCTTTTAATGTTTTTTTTTTTTTTTTAAGATTTTATTTATTTATTTGACAGAGAGAGATCACAAGTAGGCAGAGAGGCAGGCAGAGAGAGAGGAGGAAGCAGGCTCCCTCCTGAGCAGAGAACCCAATGTGGAACTCGATCCCAGGATGCTGGGATCATGACCTGAGCTGAAGGCAGCCCCTTAACCAACTGAGCCACCCAGGCATCCCCTCTTTTAATGTTTTTTTAACTAGTTTATCTTAATACCTTTCTAAAAAAATCTTTTTAAACTTTCATTATTATAGTCATATTTTATCATACATTGTATTTAATCTTATTTTTTGTATATATATAGGGTTTTTTTTTTCCTAAAAAAATTTGGGATACAATTTCTTCTAATAGATCAAAATATACCCTAAATCTAGCACAGGGCTTTGTTCTAGTCTCCAGTATGAGCACACTTCTCTCCACTTTTCCTTTTTTTCTTTCTTTTTCCAATCAACTTATCAATTGCTTTTTTAGATTTTTATTGTTTCATCTTTACAGTCATATTCTATCCCTTCCTCATGTTTACCCTTATTTGTGTCCGTGCGTGTGTGTGTGTATATATATATTTCTTTCTTTAAAATTTTGGGAAGTAGTTTCTTCTAAGAGACCAAAATACACCCAAAATCAAGAGGGTGGCTCTGTTCTATTCACCAGTCTAATATATAGTTTCTTTCTACCTACTTTCTTCCCCCCACCCCCCCGATTTTGGGTCTTTTCTGACTTGGTTAGCAAACACTTTCAGCAGTCTTTGTCACCCTGTTAGTATTTTATTCTCTCGTTCATATATTCTTTTTGGGATGAAATGACAAGATGGAAAAACTCACCAAAAAAAAAAAAAAAAAAGAACAAGAGACAATACTGAAGGATAGTGACATAATCAATATGGACATTGGTAATATGTCAGATCTAGAGTTCAGAATGATGATTCTCAAGGTGCTAGCTGGGCTTGAAGAAGACATGGAAGATATTAGAGAAACCTGTCTGGAGAAATAAAATCCCTTTCTGGAGAAATAAAAGAACTAAAATCTAACCAAGCTGAAATTAGGTGCAATCAAAAATGGAAGATATTACTGCTAGGATAAATGAGGCAGAAGAAATAATTAGTGATATAGAAGAACAAATGATGGGGAATAAAGAAGCTGAGCAAAAGAGAGACAAAAAACTACTGGACCACGAGGGGAGAATTCAAGAGATAAGTGATACCATAAGATGAAACAATGTTAGAATAATTGGGATTCCAGAAGAAGAAGAAAGAGAGAGGGGGGCAGAAGATATATTGGAGTGAAATACAGTAGAGAATTTCCCAAATATGGCAAAGGGAATAAGCTTCAAAATCCAGGAGATCCGACCCTAAAATCAATAAAAATAGGTACACACCCCATCATCTAATAGTAAAACTTACAATTCTTAGTGATAAAGAGAAAATCCTGAAAGCAACTCAGGACAAGAAGTTTGTCACATACAATGGTAAAAATATTAGATTGGCAGCAGATTTATCCACAGGGACCTGGCAGGCCTGAAAGAACTGGCATGACATATTCAGAGCAATAAATGAGAAAAATATGCAGCCAAGAATATACAGCTAGGCTGATATTGAAAATAGAAGGAGAGATAAAAAGCTTCCAGGACAAACAAAAATTAAAAGAATTTGCATAAACAAGACCAGCGCTCCAGGAAATATAGAAAAGGTCCTCTAAGCAAAGAGAGTAGTAGACCAGAAAGGAACGGAGACAATATACAGTAACAGTCACTTTCCAGGCAATACAATGGCATTAAATTCATATCTTTCAATAGTTACCCTGAATGTAAATGGGCTAAATGCCTCAATCAAAAGACACAGGGTATCAGAATGGATTAAAAAAAAAACAACCTCATTATGCTGTCTATAAGCATATATGCTGTCATTTTAGACCCAAACACACCTCCAGATTTAAAGTGAGGG
Source organism: Mellivora capensis (assembly GCA_004024625.1). Lineage (NCBI taxonomy): Eukaryota > Metazoa > Chordata > Mammalia > Carnivora > Mustelidae > Mellivora > Mellivora capensis. The sequence goes on along the minus strand of PISX010033296.1, from coordinate 6,421 downwards.
GGTGGAAAACAATTTACCATGCTAATGGACATCAGAAGAAAGCTGGGGTGGCAATCCTTAGATCAATTAGATTTCAAGCCAAAGACTATAATAAGAGGTGAGGAAGGACACCCTATCATATTCAAAGGGTATGTCCAACAAGAAGATCTATTTTAAATATCTATGCCCCTAACATGGAAGCATCCAACTATATAAACCAATTAATAACAAAATCAAAGAAACACATTGACAATAATGCAATGACACTAGGGGACTTTGACACTCCCCTCACTGAAATGGACAGATCACTCAAGCAAAAGACCAACAAGGAAATAAAGGCTTTAAGTGACACACTGGACCAGATGGACATCACAGATATATTCAGAAGATTCCATCCCAAAGCAACAGAATACACATTCTTCTCTAGTGCACATGGAACATTCTCCAGAAGCAATCACATCCTGGGTCATTAATCAAGTCTTAGCCAGTATCAAAAGATTGGCATCATTCCCTGCATATTTTCAGACCACAATGCTTTGAAACTAGAACTCAACCACAAGAGGAAAGTTGGAAAGATCTCAAATACATGGAGGCTAAAGAGCATCCTACTAAAGAATGAATGGGTCCACCAGGAAATTAAAGAAGAATTTTAAAAATCCATGGAAACAAATGAAAATGAAAACACAACTGTTCAAAATCTCTGGGACACAGAAAAGGCAGTCCTGAGTGGAAAGTATATAGCACTACATGCCTTTCTCAAGAAACAAGAAAGGTCTCAAATACACAACCTAACCCTACACCTAAAGGAGCTGGAGAAAGAACAGCAAAGAAAGCCTAAACCAAGCAGGAGAAGAGAAATCATAAAGATCAGAGCAGAAGTCAATGAAATAGAAACCAAAAGAACAGTAGAACAAATCAACAAAACTAGGAGCTAGTTCTTTGAAAGATTAATAAGATTGATAAACCCCTGGCCAGACTTATCAAAATGAAAAGAGAAAGGACCCAAACTAATAAAATCATGAATGAAAGAGGAGAGATCACAACCAACACCAAAGAAATACAAACAATTATAAGAACATATTATTATCAACTATACATCAGCAAATTTGACAATCTGGAAGAAATGGATACATTCCTAGAGATGTATAAACTACTGAAACTGAACCAGGAAGACATAGAAAACCTGAACAGACCCATAACCAGTAAGGAGATTGAAGCAGTCATCAAAAATCTCCCAAAAAACAAAAGCCCAGGGCCAGACAGCTTCTCAGGGGAATTCTACCAAACATTTAAAGAAGAATTAATACCTATTCTCCTGAAACTGTTCCAAAAAATAGAAATGGAAGGAAAACTTCCAAACTCATTTTATGAGGCCAGCATTACCTTGATCTCAAAACCAGACAAAGACCCCATCAAAAAAGAGAATTACAGACCAATATCCTTTTTTTTTTTTTTTTAACCAACCAATATCCTTGATGAATATAGATGCCAACTTCTCACCAAAATTCTAGCCAATAGGATCCAACAGTACATTTAAAGGATCATTCACCATGACCAAGTGGGATTTATTCCTGGGCTGTAAGGTTCTTTCAACATCTGCATATAAATCAATGTGATACAATACATTAATAAAAGAAAGAACAAGAACCATATGATACTCTCAGTAGATTCTGAAAAAGCATTTGACAAAGTATAGCATCATTTTTTGATAAAAGCTCTTCAAAGTATACAGATAGAGGGTATATACCTAAGTATCATCAAAGCACAGAGTGAATATCATTCTCAATGGGGAAAAACTGAGAGCTTTTCCTCTAAGGTCAGGAACACATCAGGGATGTTCATTATCACCACTGCTATTTAACATAGCAATAGAAGTCCTAGCATCTGCAATCATACAACAAAAAGAAATTAAAGGCATCCAAATTGGCAAAGAAGTCAAACTCTCACTATTTGCAGATGATATGATACTTTATGTCAAAAACCCAAAAGAACCCACTCCAAAACTGCTAGAACTAGTACAGGAATTCTGTAAAGTGTCAGAATATAAAAACAATGCACGGAAGTCAGTTGCATTTCTATACACCAATAGCAAGACAGAAGAAAGAGAAATTAAGGAGTTGATCCCACTTAAACTGTACCTAAATCCATAAGATACCTAGGAATAAACCTAACCAAAGAGGCAAAGAATCCTTACTCAGAAAACTATAAAGTACTCATGAAAGAAATTGAGGAAGACAAAAAGAAATGGAAAAACATTCCATGCTCATGGATTGGAAGAACAAATATTGTGAAAATGTCTGTGCTACCTAAACCAATCAAAACATTCAATGCAATCCCTATCAAAATACGATCAAATTTTTGTGGGCACCTGGGTGGTTCAGTGTGTTAAAGCCTCTACTTTCGGCTCAGGTCATGATCCCAGGGTCCTGGGATCGAGCCCTGCATCGGGCTCTCTGCTCAGTGGGGAGTCTGCTTCCCTTCCTCTCTCTCTGCCTGCCTCACTCCTTACTTGTGATCTCTGTCTGTCAAATAAATAAATAAAAATCTTAAAAAAATACTATCAATTTTTTTCAAAGAGATGGAACAAACAATCCTAAAATTTATATGAACCAGAAAAGACCCTGAATAACCAGGGGAATGTTGAAAAAGAAAGCCAAAGTTTTTACAACATCACAATTCCAGAATTCAAGCTCTATTACAAAGCTGTAATCATAAAGCCAGTATGGTACTGGCACAAAAGCCGATACATAGATCAGTGGAACAGAATAGAAAGCCCAAAAATAGACCCTCAACTCATGGTCAACTAATCTTTCACAAAGCAGGAAAGAATGTCTAATGGAAAAAAGATAGTCTCTTCAACAAGTGGTATTGGGAAAATTGGACAGCCACATGCAGAAGAATGAAACTGGACCATTTACTTACACCACACAGAAAAATAGACTCAAATGGGTGAAAGACCTCAATGTGAGGCAGGAATCCATCAAAATCCTTGAGAAGAACACAGGCAGCAACTTCTTTGACCGCAACCTCTTCCTAGGAATATGGCCACAGGCAAGGGAAGCAAGGGCAAAAATGAACTACTGGGACTTCATCAAGATCAAAAGCTTTTGAACAGCAAAGGAAACAGTCAACAAAACCAAAAGATGACTGACAGAATGGGAGAAGATATTCACAAATGACATATCAGATAAAGGGCTAGTATCCAAATATCTATAAAGAACTAATCAAACTCAACACCCAAAGAACAAATACTCCAATCAAGAAGTGGTTAGAAGTCAGGAACAGGCATTTCTGCAAGGAAGACACCCAGATGGCCCACAGACAAAGGAAAAAGTGCTCAACATCACTTGGCATCAGGGAAATACAAATCAAAACCACAATGAGATACCACCTCACACCAGTCAGAATTGGTAAAATTAACCAGTCAGGAAATTACAGATGTTGGAGAGGATGCAAAGAAAGGGGAACTGCCCTACACTGTTTTTGCAAATGCAAGCTGGTTTAGCCACTCTGGAAAACAGCATGGAGGTTCCTTAAAAAGTTGAAAATAAAGCTACCCTAGGACCCAAAAATCGCACTATTTCCCCTAAAGATACAAATGTAGTGATCTGAAGGGGCATGTGCCCCCTAATGTTTATAGTAGCAATGTCCACAATAGCCAAACTATGGAAAGAACCTAGATATCCATCAACAGATGAATCTATCTATCTATCTATCTATCTATCTATCTATCATCTATCTATCATCTATCTATATAATGGAATACTATGCAGCCATCAAAAGAAATGAAATCTTGCCATTCACAACTATGTGGATGGAAATAGAGGGTATTTTGCTGAGCAAAATAAGTCAATCAGAGAAAGACAAATATATGATCTCGTTGATATGAGGAATTTAAGAGGCAGAGTGGGGAGTTTGGAGGGTAGGGAAGGAAAAAATGAAACAAGATGGGATTGGGAGGGAGAAAAACCATAAGAGACTCTTAATCTCACACACACACACACAAATAATAATTTAGGGCTGCTGGGGAAGGAGGGTTATGGAAAGGATGGTTGGGGTAAGGACGTCGGGAAGTGTATGTGATATGGTGATTTCTGTGAAGTGGGTACACCTGACAATTCACAGGCCTGTACCTCTGTGGCAAGGAATATATTACATGTTAATAAAATAATTAATTAAAAAATAAAATAAAATAAAATCTAAAAAACATAAATATTATCCCTCTTTTACAGAAAAGAAAATTGAGACTTTCAGAGATTGATACATTTTCACACAACTAATCCCAAGAAACTAAGAATGTTTTCTTTTAAAGACTGAGCTTCCAAACATGATAATATACTGTAATCTCATTAATTTATCTTCCAATAAATATCTAAACACCAATTTTGAGTTAGATACTGATTTTGAGATATATATTTTTACAAAGAATTATGCTAAATATAACATGCAATATTTTTACTTGTTCCTAAATATTTTTCACATAAAAATGATTTTAGTTGATGTTTTTCATAAAGAAGTGATTTAGTATATTTGATACTGGTCTCTGATCACAGTACACACATTTTCTGTTAGTTCACTTCATGTCATTAAGACTGAAAATTAACATAATTTTGAGCATCTGTTTCATGTCTTGGACTCTGTTATGTTAGGTGTTAAAAGCAAAGATCTCTGTCACAAAGATCTGTCACAAAGATCTATTGTGAAGGGTTAAAACATGAAAAATGGAGTTATCTTACAGTGCAAGATGTGCCACAACAGGAGAAAAACAACAATCAAATAGAAATAGCTACAACAGAGGTCTGAGCTCATTAGGGAAGTCTTCCTAGAAAACAGGAAGCATAAGGAGTTAGCTATGTTTTCCGTTTAGAAAGCCAAAAGAAAAAAAAAAAAAGTAGCGAAAGTGTATGAGAGATCTGAATGAGAGAAAGCAGACACATTCTGGAAAAGGAATGAAGTTGAGTGGGTCAGGATTGTAAGTCCAAAGGAGTATAGAGAAAGATACACAGGAAAAAACCATTGAGATAGAGGCCCAACTGTTGTGCAAGCCAGGCTAAGAAGACTGGACCAGGAGTTCTGAAACTTTTTTCATCTATTTTAAAACCATGTTTCTTTGCTTTATCAAGTTTAAAAAAAACAACTGATACCTTGATCTGAAAGGTATACATTTAGTTAACTTATAGTCCCTATTCCATAATGTCTTATATGTATACATATGTGTATATGTGCACATTGTGTACACGTGTGCAAACATGCATGCACTTTTGTTTACATTGGTTTCACTGATGGTTTCATTTGTAATTATAGATAATATTTTTACATCTCTAATTTTGAACCACTAAATTCTGAAAGCATTTGAATGTCTCTTTACAAGCTGTGGATATTAGTATTGTATACTTGTCATACCCTAAATTTTTCTAGGCTCCACTTAGGATAATAGTATAAACATTAAGCTATTAAAATGAAGATTTTTTTCTGTTTTGTCTATAAATTGATTAAGAATTGAACATAAAATATATACATTATCATGATTACATAAATAGTGTTTAATGATATGCTATGACTAAAATTCCTTTTCCCTGGGTTCTGTGTATACCAGACTCATGTGTAAAGAGTTTATTTGCCTTTCATAAAGCCAACAGTTAATAATCATGTTACATGTTACTCTACTTCATATTTCAATCAAGTCTTTGTTGAAGAATTTTTTTCCTGTAGTTTCTAATTCTCTTTTATTTTCCATTTTTGCAACAATTATCTTTACATAATAAATCTCTATTGAGATCTCCAAGATTTCCCTCTTGGAGTCCTCTATTCTCCTACTTCAATTTGGACTGGTAATTTCCCAGCTTCCACATGGGAAATTCCTTAAGCACTCTCTTGGTTTGGAACTGCTATTAAAATGAAGGGACTAAGTTTAGCTTGATTTGATTGTATGGTTAGTAGGAATTTATATATACTAGTGTGAAGATTATTTAATTATTTGCAGCCATCAGTTTTATTACCAGGGAGAACACAATACAAATTAACCAGGGAGAACACAATACAAAATTCCAATAGTAACATACAATAATATATGTGCAATATTGGTTATTTTATGAATCCCTATGTTCTTGGTGCCATAGTAAATGGAATCGATTCTCTAATTTCCCTTTCTGTATTTTCATTGTTAGTGTATAAGAACGCCACTGATTTCTGTACATTGACTTTGTATCCTGCCACGTTACTGAATTGCTGTATGAGTTCTAGTAGGACTTCTAATACTATGTTGAACAAGAGTGGTGAGAGTGGGCATCCTTGTCGTGTTCCTGATCTCAACGGGAAGGCTGTGAGCTTCTTCCCATTGAGGATGATGTTTGCTGTGGGTCTTTCATAGATAGATTTTATGAAGTTGAGGAATGTTCCCTCTATCCCTATACTTTGAAGTGTTTTAATCAGGAACGGATGC
>PISX010033295.1:0-15242 GCA_004024625.1 Mellivora capensis | reverse complement strand
CACTTAACTCCACTGGGCTTCGGTGTCATCTAATGGGGAATTAATACCTCGCTCTCAGAGCCCTCACTGTAACGCTCTTGCTCATATCTAACACTTACCGATCATTTTGAAACGTATCTGTGAAATGTATCCTATCCTTTTGAAATCTTTCCTTTTCTCTTCCTGTGATTACGGACTTCGGATTCAGAACCCCCGGCACTCAGGCCGGTAAAAGGAGTACCTTTTGTGTATCTTTTGTGTCCCTGCCTCATACACACCTGGCACAATGACCAGGCTCTAGCCAAATAAAATGTTAGGGACTTCCCTTCCCTCCTGCACATGGCACAGTGCTGAGCAGGGTTGAAGCAACCTGCCCATCCCGTTCCCTGAAATTGCCGTTTGCTGTGGTGAGTCACGTCTGTCCATCGACCCCTCAGCGAGGAAGTCAGGGATGCGGAGTAGTATGTTTGCACAGTTGCTGTCATGCTAAGGGGTCTGAGTCCAAGACACCATGTCATTCACTTTCTACTTTGGTTTATTGGAGATAGCAAGGTCAAGCTATGGTCATTGCAAACACCGGAGGAAGTGGAAAGTCCTTTGAAAGTTTAAGAAGGGAAAAATAAAAGAGAAAAGAACCTACAGCCCAATTGAAATGGCATGGTGACACAGAAAGAAATGACCCTATTTCTCCTCAGGCAGATGCCTTGGTGGGTTTCACAGTGGCTCTGCGACTAAAACCATATGAACGGAGGTCTCAAGCCCCACATTCCATCCACCCCTCATTGGCTGCAATCAGAATGGAGCCATTTCACAAATGTGGCTCTCAAATACTGTATGTGTCCGTAAAATGGAAGATAAAATTGGCCAATCAGACCACAACCACATCTGTCAAAGCTCTAACCCTTGGCTTTCGTGAAAACGTAACCTAGGACCAAACGCAGAAACACAGCAGAGGTACGCAAGGCATTTCATGCAGCCTTTGAAAAGTCGGTGACGGATGGCTGATGCTGTTCTGGAGGCCTGATGAGAAATCCAGGCTTGGCTCTGCTCGGGATGGTTGCAATTTAAAGAAAAAGTAAGTTCAAAGTCAGTACCTATTTAATCTGTCCTGGCAAGGCCTTCCCCACCAGATGAGTCGAAAACACTCCTGATTCTCGCTATGCAAAGCCGTTTTCAAATATGTTTTGGAAGTTTGTTTAGGATTTGGGAATAGAATTTGGTTTTCAGTTGTCTCATTTAGGCTTCAGATCCTTTGGTTCACTCCAAAATAAAGTGAGGGTTCTATCCTTAGTGACCATGGAGGGCAAGTTCAATAGCAGCTTCTCAGCCAATACACATACCCACGAATGTGGGACCACTCGCCTGTGGCATACGCATGCAGAACTTGACACGAGACAAAACAAACACAGAAGAAACAGGAAGTTGAGCATCCTCACTGAGTTTGCTAAAAGACTGTTTGAAAACAGCCAAACATATTGAATAAAAATATTTGAAAATAATGATTGCGTCTTTTCCAATGTATGTGAAACATGAACAGCATCACTGCCTTTCCTGATAAAAATGTCATGATGCTGCAGCAACCTCAAGCCGATGGGAGGTTTCTTAGAATTTCAGAGGGTATGGCTTTGACTTTCGGTTGTGTTCACTAAGGACACACAGATCACCAGGGGACAAGCTCGCTAGATCTATGCAAGAGTCAAGAGTCAAGAAGCAGCATCTCCAGTGGTTTCTCCTCTGTTTCATTGTCTCTTTAATGTATCTCTGTCCATCTGGGTCCTCTTGAGTTTTTGATCTCACATGGGTTAAGTTTACCATGTTACATCGTGGGTGCAGACCAAAAAGCTGAGAAGAAAGTAGAAAATGTGACCCAGTGGGAGAACTCTCCCTAACACAAGGCACAGAGATCCCTCCCTCTCCCATGCTGGATGAATATTGGACCCGTTCCTTCGGCCTTGGCCTCACTTACGGGCATTTATGCCTATTTTAAAAGTCAAGATCAGGGAAGGCACAACATAGTTAGGTGAAAATGAAGATGCTGCCCTGATTATAAAGCTTCCTGTACTTAGTTAGCCCAGCAAATTGGCGTCTGGGTATTTAGCAGTACCAAGGAGATTTAATCATTACTATGTGAAACTAATCAGAGTCATCCATGTGGGGCAAGATGTTATCTGATCTAATGAAAAAAGAGTTTAATTAAGAATATATGGTGAAAAAAGGAATATATGGTATATGGAAAAGCCATGGTGTCCTTGCTGCTTGGATATTGAGAAAGAATAAGGAGTGGCCTAGTGCCAGGTCACTGTCCAGGCTTCTCCCAGAAGTGTTTTCTTAAAAGAGATCTTCCGCCAGAGGGACCTGCGTTATCCTATAGCCTAGTAAAGTGACTATAATTAAGTAGATTAGACTTCTGTTTTTAGTCAAGTAAAAGATTGAGAACAGACTGCCCTTTAACCCGAGATGTGGAAAGGCCAGTCTACTTGGAAGTTAGTTAAAATGATCTTGTGCGTTAACTGATAACCTCGACAGACTTCCTTCCCTGAATATAATATTTTCAGCTTTTTGCATTGCTCTTATGAGAAGCCCACCTCCGAATCTTTTCAAGAGCTCAGATTTCTGCGAATTCAGATTTTCCACCATTGACATGATGCTATTTTATAAGTGGAACACAGGCGATTACGGTGTGGCAGCACGTTTCCTGGGAAGGACGCAGCTTTGGGGTCCGGAGGGCTGGCCAGAGACCCCAGGCTTGTTCCCTCATCTCTCTTGATCTGAGCTTTTCCCAGGCTGCTGTGAGGGTGCACTGAGGCTCATGATGGGCAAGGCCAGCGCCTGGCACAGTGAACGCTACCTCACCACTGAATTCCTATAGCCATTGTTGGTACCAAAAGAATGACTCCGACCTGAGTCAGCTTGACTTCCTTCAACTCGAAGATAAAGATTAGCCTGTGACCGTTGAACTGTGTGATGCTCCCCTGATGGTTTTTTGCATTTTGCCCTCATTCAGCAAGTTAAAGCTGGAATCCACAGAATTGTGAAACATTTGAGCCTGGGATGGTCATGTGATTTACGGTTTCATCTCATTCTTTTCAAGCAACAGAATCGCTGAGCCTTTTATTGTAATAAAAATGCAGGCCATAAAAAATTCAGTCCCTTAGAATTCTTTCTTTCTTACAACGCTGAGGGATTCTTCCTGATCTCGGGCTCTGTTCTGTTTAGGTATCCTCCCTCTCCCTCCCCCACGTCTGCTTTTGCAGATCTGTTTCCAGACTGCCCGAACTGAACCGGGGACCAGGAAGGGAGCCCAGCTGTTTTCCTTGTGTTGGCTTTCTTTGCTGAGCAGGAATTGCTGAGCAAAGAGCAACATTTTCTCCAGGGAGGTTCACAAGGGTAGTACAAACTCAGTCTGGGTTTTTCATTTTTGGAGTTATTATTAAAAACTTCTGCCAAGTACTATTGGGGTGGGGGGGCTGGTAGCACATAAAGTCTGAAGTGTACATGGACCAGCCTTAAAAAACTATCAACTCGAGTGAAGCAGGAATGTGTTGCACTTCTTCAATGTTCTACGTTTAACAGGAGACAGTTGCTCTCAGAGAAAGTCCCTCATGATTCCGTAGACTCTATTTTGCAACCTTGCTCTGTGCTCAGTAAGACAGGACATAATTAAAATTCCTTTGAAAATGGTTTCCCAATGATTGACATTTGTTCCAAAATACATCATGATAGTAAATGTTTAAACTGTGATTCCAGTGAAGTATTTTTTTTTAATGGAAGGAAAATAAAATGATTTTTTATAAAAGGGTGATTAAGCTTTTTTTTAAAAAAATTGAAGGAATAGGATACATTTAGGTTCAGTCTCTCAAAGAGCTGGCAGTCCAGCAGGGGAGTCTGGAGTAAATCGAGAAGAGCACAAGCAACCAATATGCAGAATATAAGTGAGTTGCCTTTTAGAGACTAGAATGCTGTTGGGTTTCCAAGGAGGAGGACATGATGATGATCTGTTTCGCTCCTAATAACGTTGACATCAACCGTCACTTCAAACACACCCAACTTTTCAGTATTGCTCTGAAGCAGTCTGACCCCTGCTTTCCCAGGAAGAAAGCTGCTCAGTGCTAGAAATCTATGCCATGACTCCCTGTAGTTCTTCCTGTCTGGTGTCTGTCCACGCTCCAGTCTCCATTTCTGCGCAGAAATTCTAGATTCCAGACAGCTGCTTCTGTCTCTATTTTCAGAAGGAAGAGACCACTATGATGCACCCCAGTACTGGGAAGGCTGTATCTTAAGACCTCCTTGGATGCCCCAGTTTATGAATACCGCGGTAGCAATTATGATTAGAGATGTCTACCTGAACCAGGATTTGGATGCTAAGAACCATTGAGCTCACCCAAACACCAGCCTTACAAAGCCTGGGTAAATTTACAGTTGACCACGCATTAGAGAATTTTGAGTTGCTCCTGAAATTACAACTTAGGTGTCCAATCTGTGAATGCCTAGGCACTGTGATTCATTTTTGAGTTGTGAATGCATGCATCCTGTGGGAATAAGTACAATATGTGAGGGACCCATAAAAATCACAGCATTTCACCGTTGTGTTTGGTAGTATAAATCCCTCCATTCTACTGGAAAAGTGCTTTAGTGCACAGTAGTTTTGCTTTCTACATTTGGGAGGATGAGGTGAGTACTTTACTTTATATCTGTAGGGGGCCTCAGCGGTGTTATGGTCTCTTTATTCATGTTAAAGATGAGGAACCGGGGGCTGAGAACAGTGAAATGGTTTGCCCAAGCATTACACAGAGAACTTACTGCAATCTTATGATTTTAGCCTGGTCTTTTCCAGTGCTCTCTGTACTATGCCATTCTCAACCCTGTAAATAAATGCAAAGACCGTTCTTGACACATAGACATTCAGATGAAAGAGTTGACGATAATCAGAGGTAAGGCCTTAAGTCTGTCTCATCTGCACAGAACCTGAGCTCATTAGGAGGCAGAATGAGGATGAGAGAAGGTAGGAGGAAATAAATGGCAGAAACACTAGTAATCATGGGAACAGATTGAAACAGGGCAAATACCAGACATTTTCAAGATGAGAAGAAATCTGAGTTGAGGTAAAAAAAGATCAAGAGATTTTTTTTTAAGTTTTTTAGCCAGAAGCAAGAGAGCATGTGTGTAAGGGAATCAAGTGGAAATGCTGTATAATCAGTGCATAGGACAGAATCTGCAGGGGCAGGAGAGAAACATGGCTCTACTAGACAAAGACAAGAAACACCAAACCATCCCAGTAAGGTTCTGAATATTAAATAGGTTCTGAATATTCCCTTCCAAAAAAATGGTAGGGGGAGAGGGAGGGGAAAAAATATAATGATTTAGAAGAATGTCTCATATGTTATTTACTAAGATAGAAAGGAAAGTCAAATTCAAAAAAGTCAAGATTGATTTATCAAACCAAGTCCAACATAGGGATTAATAAAATAAATTCAGATTTCAATGAAATTGTTCCCTAGCACTTACTTTTAAAGCCATGCTTCAAAAAGGTTGTATCCATGAGAATTATAGATAATTTTTACCAAATCACAAGAACTGTTACTAGTAATGGCAAATGTTTATGTTCTTAGATCATCACTTGATACTTAACTCTTTTTTAAAAGATTTTATTTAGTTAGTTGACAGACAGAGATCACAAGTAGGCAGAGAGGCAGGCAGAGAGAGAGAGGGAAGCAGGCTCCCCACTGAGCGGAGAGCCCGATGCGGGGCTCGATCCCAGGACCCGGGGATCATGACCTGAGCCGAAGGCAGAGGCTTTAACCCACTGAGCCACCCAGGAGCCCCAGTACTTAACTTTTTTAAGATTAGCCCCTAGGTTACCTGGGAGGCTGAGTCAGTTAAGCCTCTGACTCTTGATATTGGCTCATGCCGCATCAGGCTGCATGCTGGGCGTGGAGCCTGCTTACGATTCTCTCCCTTCCTCTGCCCCTCTCCCACCATCCCACTCATGCACATGCTCTCTCTCTCCCTCTTCAGAAAAAAAAAAAAAAAGATGGTCTTTGGATTTAACTAAATTGAAAAAAAAAAACCAAAACACAGAACTTTAAGCTTTGATGGGAATGTTAGGGCTCTAGGATTTGAAGCAAATTCATCTTAAGAATGCTTACATGGCTTTTATCATCTGTAGGATGTTCTCAAGTGGGGTAGAGAAAAGAAGCTGTATGTATAGAAAAGCAAATATCTGATCACAGATATCTGATATTTGTTCACAGAGAACACAGAAGCAAAATTAAGCACAAAATTGTAAACAGAAAATTGCTGGAGAAATGCCTTTTCTAACGTAAAAGGGCTATGACTGTACACTGTCTCTACTTCATGAAATGGAAAAGAAAAGTAAGAACAGGGAAGATAAGTTTGGTCGAATGAAAGCATCTGTCTTCCCTGGTCAGAAGCTGAGATGGAGTGGGGCGCCTGGCTGGCTCAGTCGGTGAAGCATGGGACTTTTGATCTCAGGGTTGTGAATTCAAGCTCCACATTGAGTGTAGAGATTGCTTAAAAAAAAAAAAAAAGAAAAGAAAAGAAAAAAAAAAGAAGTTGAGATGAGGGTAAAAAGGAGAAGGAATGATCTAGTTTTCTAGGATGTTTCCCTCTCTGTATCTATCCCACTCTTCCCTCATTTACTCATCGGATGTACCACCTCTCAAGTGGGCACTACTGGCCAGTGAGCTAAGACAGTGACACTTTAATCCATGGGGGAAAGAGCAGGAGAGGGCGGTCTCATTCTGTCAGTGATGGGGTCAGTGGTGGGGGTTGAAGTTTTGCTGATCTGACCTAGGAGAGAAATAACAAACCTGGGGCCTCTACAACTTTCTAGCAGTGTATTAAACTTACTTAGCTGCCTTGCGTAGAATTTGTCATAGCTATAAAATGGGGGAAGTCTACCTTGCAGGATTACTGTATGGTGTAGAGATAATGTGAAAAATCCCAACATGGGGGTTGGTATGCAATGGGAGCTCACTATATGTTGCATATTTTGTCTTTTTTTTTTTTTTTTTTAAGTGAGGAGAGGTCCTGAGGATGGGTAAAAAGACCTCAAATTTCAGATGGGATGGGGGATCTTGAAGTGCTTGAAGGGTGACTTAAGAGCTGGCTGCCTCTCTGCTTCCATGCCTAGTTCCCAAGGACCTCGTAATGGTCTAAAACTCATTTAGTTGCATCTTCTCCCCAAACAGGCAAGGAACAATCTGTGGGAAGCCAGGACACAGTAGAGTTCAGTCTCCAATACTGACAATTTGCCAACTCTCACCCACACGGCAGCGATGAGAAAGCAGCTGTGGGCAGCAGTGGAGTGGGGTCACCATGGGGTCACCTGGATACGTTACACTTACAGATGTTCCATTGTTTGCCCTGAGATTTTGTAGTTCGCCGATTTTGTCCGGTTAGGTTTCCATGATCGGCGGAGGATAGAGCCCAAACCATCTTCTGTAGTTTTCCCACTTTGTTTGAACTTATTATTTGTTGTTTACAGTATTATCTCCAATAACAGTGATGGAATTTCCTTCCCTACCAATCTGGCCTGTTTCCATTGTGCCTGTTTATTTTCATTTCCTTTTTTTGGACTGAAACCTCCACATGACTTTGCTTTGTTTATTTCCTTGCCTGTATGTGTCGGCATCATTTATTAGCATATCCTCTCCCATGAATTTGTTCACTAATTATGAAGGCTTTGTTTCCTGCTTCCTAGTAGGATTGCGGTCAGTGCTGCGTGTGTGGAAGGCTGCAGGGTGGTTTTGGTTAGCAGCTTCCTCCTCATGCCTCTCTGCAAGCAGACGGTTTGCTCTCCGCGGCTTCCAGATGGAGCACGTGAGGCAGAGAAGGAAGTCAGCTGCCGGAGAAGCTTTTCTCAAATCCTCTAACCAACCACCCCTGCTCGGCTTACCAGGACTCATTGCTGTCTACTTTTATTTGGGCTGTAGGTTATGTGAGCTTAAGACCTGCTTTTTTGCGGACAGGCTCCATTCCTTGAAGCCGTTTCCATGAAAACTAGTCTGTTAACCAATGAGCAGTGAGCCGCTTGGGGATGCGTGATGCACGTTCGACTTGGCTCTTTCTCTTGAAGACCTTGCAGCCCACTAAAGAAATAAGTCAAAAGGTGAAAGGAGAAGACGTAATTTGATTTTTACATCTGTTATTTGAATATATTGGGTCTGCTGCCCGATTTTCACCGGATTCTCCTGATGTACTGAATTAACTAATTCCTTAAACATTTGTTTAGTACTTACTCTGTGTATGACACCATCTCCAGTGTCAAGATGCTTAAAAGGCCAGAAGGTGGAAATAGAGCTGAAAGCAAATAAACATAATAAAGTGTTATTGGTGGCCCAATAGACATCTTTCCAGAGTAAATAGAGGGAGTAACAGAGGAGGAGGGGGGCTTTATTCTCTTAGAGTGAGGGGTGGGAGGGGCGGGAGGAGATGTGAAAGCCTAAAGCTACTGGATATATTTGAGATGCATGTGTACCTTCAGAAGGCAGAAACGGTGGCTGAGGAGGCAGCAGGGTATGGTAGATGAAGGGAGGGCCATGGTTGCCATTTTGAGGAGTTAGGATTTTATTCTCTAGGGAAAGTTTTAGGTAGGTGGGACGTCATTATCAGATTTACTTAAAAAAAAAAAAAGTTACCCTGAGAAGCATAAATTCAGGGGGACTTGAATGGAGGCGAGGAGATTCCTTAGGACAAGATGGCGCAGAGCAGGCACCATGCGATTCCAGACAAGCCAGTGGTGGATGGAAAGATGTCAAGGAAGCAAACTTTATAGAATTGGTATCAATTTTAAAGTATTGTCTTTACAGCAACTGCTGATGAAACTAAGGCTCAGGAAAGTAATGCAGCCGATAAATATCAAAGGGAATATTTCTCTGTGCTTCCATTGCAGTTTGAAAAAAAATGATGATTGTGGCATTGAGCACACAGTGCCGTAATATACCATATTGTGATTACTTGTTTATAACCCTTTCTGCCCTGAGACATTACCCTTCTTAAGGTTAAGAGCCAAACTACCAAACGATTTGTGTATGCCTAGCATGGAACCTCGTATGAACAAGTACCCGATAAATGTTTGAAGATGAAGACGCCTCTTTCCAGTACTTTTTCCACATGCAACACACAGCACGGACCTACGAAGAAACTTCTCTCGGGCTTCTCTTACACCCACCTGAGGGGGCCAGAGCAAAGAGGCAAATTGGGATAATAGGCAGATGATGCTTCTTCCTTTGCTCTAAAATTCCCATCACCTTATGAAAATGCACCCCTGCCTCCAGAAGCCTGCATTAAAATAGCAATAATGAATATTTAAGATATAAAAAGGGGCCATGACACCTCAGTGTCTCATTATCCTCAGTGGTCTCATTATCCACAAATCAAGCACGAGAATTTGCTTTCATATCTTTTTTATATGGTAATTAATGTTTTAACCTGGATCACACTTTATTCTTCCTCTCAGGTCCGTAATGCCTCCTGCCTGGCTCTTTCAAGATGGAGGATAAACCTGTGGGAGAGCCTACTCAAGTGGCGTCTAAATTCAAACTTTCCAACAAGGTCGAGAGCACAGGACACTGGCTGGTGGAAGATCATGCTCGGATATGGGAAGTTTTAAAGACAGAGGAGGTAGGACAACTCTAAATCACTCGGTTCGTACAATGATGGATTTTCTTTGACTTGAGACTCCCAGTTCTTAGTACAGTCAGCACCACAGACCAGCTCAGCAGATTTTTATTCAGAGGCCACCTGTGAATGGAGAACAGTAAGTTGGGAGTGTGTTTCTTGGGTATTCATAACGCCACGGTGATTTAACCCAAAGAGGTGGCACTGACAGGAAGTACTTAAAATATACAGGTAGACATTCTCCTTCTAGAATCCTGCCAGTCCTAAGTGGGAAATCAAATCATGGTGAGAAAGTTAATTCCTAAGGATCAGTCATAACAAGTGGAATTATATAGATTCATTGTTCAACAAGATGAGGCTCAGTGTATCATTAGGGCTCTTTGGTTGCAAGCAACAGAAATGGATCCTGACGAATTTAAGCAAAATGGGAAATTATAGGAGGATATTGGGAGGCTCACAGAATTGATGAGAAGCTTTGAGAACTAGGATTGGAAAGAAGACAAGAGCCAAGTCAATAAGAACTGTTAAGGGCACTACCCCTGGTATAAATTCCAATCTTTTCCCCATCCTCTCTTCATTCTCACATGTATCTGCTCCAGATGCAAAGCCATGGAAGAGAGGCGCTCACTGCCAAGCTCAGCCACATGTCTTTTTTCTGGTTATTCTGTAAAGAGAAGAAGAATCTTCCATGAGAGATCATTACAGCAACTCCTCACAGCACTTGTGTTTGGAGTCCAAGTGTCCCATAGCCACATATTGTGACAATAACAGTTCAAGAAAGTAACTTGACAAGTGCAGTCTTAAACATGTGAATACTGCCCAAGCAAAAATGTAAACCCTCTCTGTAGGGATACTTGCCCAACAGATTTTTTCCTTTTTTTTTTAAGATTTTATTTATTTATTTGACAGAGAGAGATCACAAGTAGGCAGAGAGACAGGTGGAGAGAGAGAGGAGGAAGCAGGGTCCTTGCTGAGCGGAGAGCCCGATGTGGGGCTCGATCCCAGGACCTTGAGATCATGACCTGAACTGAAGGCAGAGGCTTAGCCCACTGAGCCACCCAGGTGCCCCAGATTTTTTCCTTTTTAAAGGAATAAATCTCCACACAGAGCAGTTGAAGTCTCTACAAAACCCACCTAATAGGACCAAGACTTGGGTCAGATGAGTGAGGTGCCAAGGGCACAACATTTAAGGAAGCACTCTCTCTTAGATTTGTATCCTGCATTTGCATGAACTTGAGAGTCAACACGTCTTTATATTTTGAAGTGCCTTGCTTGCCTCACCCTCATGCTGGCTCTGCCACCTGATTTTATTCTTCTCCTGTTTCCCCTAGGTAATCCTTTCCCCAAATTAGGCATTTGCCATTCTTATGCATATTTCAGTATATATGGTACATACCTGTTATCCACATATCCAATATATAATATTGATTTACATCTTCTCAATTTTGTGTATATATCTACTTCTATAGCTTTTTTAAAAATAAACATTTTTAAAATTAACATTTGGTTTCCACGTTATCTGTTTTCTGTGCTTGAAACGTAGTTCTAGCTTACTCACATTTTACTTTTCTTTATATTCTCTTGATTGAGTCAAATTTGTTTATCTGTTCTCTTATTAACGCCAGATTTTTTTCAATACAAGGTAGTGTAGTACATTTCTTTAGCATAGACACCTGTAGGTGGCCTGCTGGATTATAAAGTATGAAAACCTTCAGTTTTGTTAGTTATTACGAGATTGATTTTCAAGATGAGGATGAGTTTATATCCCCACTAGCAGCATATGAGAATTTCCCCCGCTCTGTATCTTCACCAGTTGCTGATCTTATCAGACCTTTAAATACTGGCTGATCTGATTGTTTTGAAATGGGATCTTGGTTGTTTTAACATGAATTTTCCCATATGACTAGTCAATTATCCCAGCACCATTTTTGAATGTCCATAATTTCTTCTTAAGTTGGTGATGTTCTTATGTATCATATTTCTTGACGTACACCCTCTGATAGTGTGATGCTTCCTCGACTGTTTTAGCTTTAAAGGAAACATGGATATCTAATTGGGTATGTCCCTCCACTGAAATATTGCTCTTCAAAATTGTTTTGGCTGTTTTTGGAACTTATATTTTTGATATGAATTTAGGATGAGCTTGTTAGGTTCTGTGAATATGAAGAAAAAGGAAAGTCTGCTGGAAATTTGACTAGGGTTGAAATAAGTTTGTTCATTAGTTTGGGGATTGTCAATATCTTATGATATTCAGTGAATATCTTGTCTAATTATTGACTTTAATGGGCATGCTTCAATAGTTCACCCTCACTATTTCACCAACATTTTATCCTATACCCCTTTGCTGTAAGATTTTCACTACTAAAATTAAGGAAGTTTTCTCTTCTCCTTTTCTTTTTTTGTTAAATGTTAATTTCTTTACATTGTAATATTTGATATCTACAAAATAATACATATCTAAGTTATAGAACATAATATTAAACAGACACTTGTGAGTTCATTATGAACTTAAAAACTACAACTTTACCAATTTGTTAAATACATATGTGGCTCTTCCACATCCTACTTCCTTGATTCCTTTCCCTGCAAAGTTAGCCATTTTCTTGAAGGCTGTGTTTGATCATTCTTTACGTTTTTGAAAGAAAGATTTTTTCAATATATATGTATCCCCAAACAACATTGTTTAGTTAAACAAACTAGTTATTTGGTCATATATATATGATATAGGTCTTATTTCTTTGGTGACTCACTTCTTTCACTGTTTCTAAGATATTTAGTAGTAATTCCTTAATTTTTACTGTTGCACAACATGCCGTTATGTGGTTATGCCATGATTTGTTTATTCATATGTTCATGGACATTTAATTATTTATTTTCTTGCTTATGAACAATCTGCTAAGAATATCCTTATGCATGTCTGTGCCCTGTTGTAAGAGTGCTCCACACATAAGAATCTTTCTAGGTAAATGCCTATTAGGTGAATTTTTAGTTGGGTACATCCAAGTTATGTTTTGCAAGTTATTGCTATATTGCTTTCTAAAACAGTACCAATTTACACTGTCACTAGCAGTGCATAACATTTATCTTATTCTACATCCTTGTCAACTTTTGTAATTGTCAGATTTCT
The DNA here is from genome assembly GCA_004024625.1 of Mellivora capensis. Lineage (NCBI taxonomy): Eukaryota > Metazoa > Chordata > Mammalia > Carnivora > Mustelidae > Mellivora > Mellivora capensis. The sequence goes on along the minus strand of PISX010033295.1, from coordinate 2,494 downwards.
TAATTTTTTTGACCTCATTGTTATAAAATAGATTCTCATTCTTTACTCATCAATTCTTGATATATATCACTCCATCTTAGACTTTTTTCTTTCTCTCTCTCTCTTTTTTTTTAGAATTTACTGTTCTGAGGGTCTAACTAGAGCAAGAACTTTCTTTTTTTTTTTTTTCCTTTTTGTCTGAAGATGCCTTTATTTTGAGCCTGCTCTTAGAATGATAGTTTAGATGGGTATAGAATTCCAGGTTACTTTCTTTCAGTACGTTAAAAACATCCCATTGTCCTCTGCCTTCCATTGTTTCTGTTGTAAACTAGCTAAAAGACTAATTTTTTATTCCTTTGGATATAATGTCTTTTCTAACTCTCTAGATCTTCTCTACATTTTTGCTGTTTTGTAGTTTCATTCTTCTGTGTTGAGGTGTGGGTTTCTTTTTATTTAACTTCTTGGGTTATATAAAACCCATAGGGCTTCCCAAATATATGAATGCTCTCTTCCATCGTCTGGAAACATCTCTGTAATTTTCTTTTCAAATAATTGCTTTTGCTTCATTTTCCTTCTGTTACTCCAACAAGATTTATGTTTGATTTTCACACTCTTTGCATATGTCCCTTAACCTCTCTTTTGGAGTTGCTATCTTTTTTTCTCTCTGTCTTATATTTTGATTAGTTTTAGATCTATTTTGCAATTCACTAATTCTTTCTTCAGTTCTATCTAATCTGCTTTTTAACCCAACCAATGAGTTTTAAATTTCAGTTATTCTATTATTTACTTCTAGAAGTTCTGCTTTGTTCTTTCTAAAAATTTCTAGTCATTTTTTAGTGTCTTGATTTGTATTCCCGTTTTTATTTTAGAAGGCTATTTGTCAAGAACTGTGAAGGTTATGAGATCTTATGCTATTTGCAAGTTCGCTTGCCAAGGTAATAGATACTGAAAGAAGACATGAGACTCCTCTGTCTCAGAGATAGAAGAAACAGTAACCAGAGTGTCAGCATGTTTTTATTGGCTCCTTATGCTGCAGTTCTCCCAGGGCCTAGATACCTGCCCGCACAGGAAAGGATCACTGACTTTGGGAAACTTTCCCGTTTATAGTAGACAGTAAGTAAGCCTGCGCTTTCTCCTAGTAGGAGATGTTACCTTATCCTTTAAGGTTAACAATGGGCTGCAAACACAGGCCTGAAAAATGACCTGGATAAGGATCAGCCAGGCCTTGATCATTTGGCATAGAAATCAAGACATACGAAACAAGAGAGACTCATAGAGGAGTGTTTCTCAACTATATTAAATATAATAGTCTTATATTCTGAGTTGGCAATTCTAATAGCTATGGATCTTATTTTTGCTATCTGTTCTTTCTGTTGCTTTTTGCACATGATGTTTTGTTTCTTTGTGGTTTTATGATTTTTGATTGTGGGTTCATTTTTCTTGGAATAAAGGGAGCTTTCTCTGTTGAGAATTTGCATTTATTTCTGGGAGCACTACCAACTGGAAGTCACTTTAAAGTAAATTCTTAGCTTGAAGTTTTCAGACTACTCGATGTGAATATAGGCTAAAAGCCTGTGGGTGGGTGTATTTGTGATAATTAGTTCCAAGGGGAATTGACTCCTCCCTTCCAAGTCCATCCCTGCTCATATTCAGTGCCATATTTTAAGATAAGCAACTTTTCTGGTATTGTTGTGGAGGGCATGTCATTCTTGGTTCAGCTGAACACAGAGGGAATAACATTTTGGGGTCCTAGTTTTTTTTTTTTTTTAAAGATTTGTTTATTTATTTATTTGACAGACAGAGATCATAAGCAGGTAGAGAGGCAGGCAGAGAGAGAGGGGGAAGCAGGCTCCCCGCCGAGCAGAGAGCCAGATGTGGGGCTTGATCCCAGGACCCTGAGACCATGACCTAAGCCGAAGGCACAGGCTTAACCCTCTGAGCCACCCAGGTGCCCCTTGGGGTCCTAGTTTTATGCAGTGGGGATTCCCTGTAGATTCTCTCTCTTGAGCCATTCCTGGGTTTTGTCTGTTAGTCTCGGTTTCATTTAAAGGAATAAAACCTATATTAGTTAAAGTAACACTAATGCTTTCTCAAATATTGTCAAAAATTTAAGTGGCTTAACACAATAAAAGTTGATGTCTTAATCACATAATAGTCTAACACTTGGGTTCATTCTTAAAGGAAAAGCATACATGAGCCCAACAAATGGGATTTCAGAAGAAGAATGAGAGAAAGTGTTCCTGGAAGAGTGAAAACTGTGTAAAGGGTAGTATTAGAGAGAATGTCCTGCAGTTTGGAGCATTTGTAGCAGAAAATGGATGGCAAGAGATGAAGCTGAGAGGAACCAAATAATGAAAAGTCTTATATGCTCCACACAGAATTTCAGAAATTATCCTGTGGGCCTTGGGGAGTCAATGAAGGGTGTTAGGTGGGGCTAGTGACATGGTTGGATTTGTTTTTTAGAAATGTTACTTTGTCAGACATGTGAAGGACAGCCTCGAACACTTCAAAACCT
>PISX010033294.1:0-15241 GCA_004024625.1 Mellivora capensis | reverse complement strand
CTTCATCCATTTTGAGTCTATTTTCGTGTGTGGTGTAAGGAAATGGTCCAATTTCATTTTTCTGCAAGTGGCTGTCCAATTTTCCCAACACCATTTATTGAAGAGGCTGTCTTTTTTCCATTGGACATTCTTTCCTGCTTTATCGAAGATTAGTTGACCATAGAGTTGAGGGTCTATTTCTGGGCTCTCTATTCTGTTCTCCTCCTACACTGTTGATGGGAATGCAAACTGGTGCAACCACTCTGGAAAACAGCATGGAGATTCCTCAAAAAGTTGAAAATAGAACTAGCCTATGACCCAGCAATTGCACTACTGGGTATTTACCCTAAAGATACAAACGTAGTGATCCGAAGGGGCACGTGCACCTGAATGTTTATAGCAGCAATGTCTACAATAGCCAAACTATGGAAAGAACCTAGATGTCCATCAACAGATGAATGGATAAAGAAGATGTGGTATATATACACAATGAAATACTATGCAGCCATCAAAAGAAATGAAATCTTGCCATTTGCAATGACGTGGATGGAGCTAGAGGGTATCATGCTTAGTGAAATAAGTCAATTGGAGAAAGACAACTATCATATGATCTCCCTGATATGAGGAAGTGGAGATGCAACATGGGGGGTTGGGAGGGTAGGAAAAGAAGAAAAGAAACAAGATGGGATCGGGAGGGATACAAACCATAAGTGACTCTTAATCTCACAAAACAAACTGGGGGTTGCTGGGGGGAGGGGGGTCAGGAGAGGGGGGTGGGGTAATGGACTTTGGGGAGGGTATGTCCTATGGTTAGTGCTGTGAAGTGTGTAAACCTGGCAATTCACAGACATACATGTACCCCTGGGGATAAAAATACATTATATGTTTATAAAAAATAAAAAAATAAAAATATTTTAAAAATGTACTTTTTTTTTAAACCAATGACTGTTAGTTTGGAAAATTCTAACATGATTTTCTTGTTTTAATAGTGACATACCATTTCAATAGTGACATACCATTATACAAACATGATAAATTCTTTCCTTATTTTGAAGTGCAAGAAATTTATAAAGTTATACTTAGTGGTTAATTGTTCTGTATGAGATTTTCCTACAACATCATATGGAATTTCAATCTACAGAATAAAAATTTTTTTTCTTGAATTTCTAAATGTATTACTATACTACTTTGTAAGTATGTGCTCACCAGTCAAGATTCTACTATTCTTATAAATGTGTTGTTTTTTTCATGGTATATTGGTTTTCTGTTGTTTTCAGATAAATTTACCTGAAATTCCTGGGTTAACAACACAGAAGTATTGCCTTATAGATAATGAATTGTGTCAGAAGTCCACCACGAGTCACATGGCACTAAAATCATTGTGTTGGAAAGGTCGCAGTGCTTTCAGGAATCTCTAGAGAACAATCCATTCCCCCACCTTTTACAGATTCTAGAAGATCCCTGAATCTTAACTGACTCAGGACTTCTTCCATCTTCAAAGCCAGAGATTCTCTTATCTCTGATCTTTCCTCTGTCCTCACAAGTCTCTCTGTAGCCACAGCCTGGACAGACCCTCTGCATTTAAGGATTCTAGATTAAATTAGGCCCAACTGGCAATTGAGGAGATTTCTCCATCACAAGATCCATCCTTAATCACATCTACAAAGTCCCTTTTCCATGTAACATGTATATCCACAAACTCTGAGGATTGGGACATGAGTAACTTTGCAGGGCTACTGTTGTGTCTAACATGCAAGGTTTATTATTTCCTGTTATTGTTTCAAACATTTAAGGAGGAAATATAAATGATTCTACCCAAACTCTTTCTGGAAATAGCAGAAACATAAACACTTCAAATTAATTTTATCCTTCCAGAACCCGAATGACAAAAGCAGACAAAAATATTGCAGAAGCAAATTACAACAATCCAGTATCCCTCACACACAGATGTGGAGTTCCTTGGGATACTTATATTCCTTTGTATGGTCCAATAATGTCTACTGAAAGAAGGCCTGAACTAGGTTTGGTTGGATCAGGTTTTAACTGAACCAGGTTTTAATGACTTCATATTTAGTATGTAAAAGCACTAATGGGAACTATATTCGGGTAGTGTGGACAGTCTGACTCTTGATTTCTGCTCAGGTCATGATCTGGGGTTCTGAGATCGAGCCCTGTTTCAGGCTCCATGCTGAGTGTGGAGATTGCTTAAGATTCTCTCTCTCCCTCTCCCTCTGCCCCCTCTATTAAAAAAAGAGAGAGAGAGAGAGTGAGTTTTAAACATCTGGATGATAATCAGTTGCTGAGCAAAAAACAGCAAGAAAAAATAATATCATAAAAGACCAAGATAATTGCCTCTTTTATATAATTCTAAAATTAAATGTTGATTTTAATACACTCATTAACTATACTGTCGAATATTCCTTTGCATACTTTAGTTTGAATATGCATGATCACTTCCATATGGAATAAACACTATTTTAGCTGTTAAAAATAATTAATTGCTATCAATGAACTATAGTTATATATGTTAGGATACAACTAAATTATCTAATACTGAGGGCAGCAATGAATGTTATGTGACAAGTTAGGATTTTTCCATAGCACTAGAAAACAATTCTAACTAATGGAGCTTAATGTGATTTGAGGCAAAATACTAATTTATTGATAGATGCCTCTGTTCAGGTTAAAAATTTTGATAAAATAGCTCATCTTGGAACATATGTCCACTGATATTCTGTGGAAGGTAAAATTTATTGGTAGAGAAAATGATGGTGGAAACAAAATTGTCAAACAAAAGTTATAATCATTACATTATGCTACGAAATTTAAAGGATGATACAATCCCACAAGTAAAAAAAAAAAAGAAATAGAAATGTAAATCCTAATAAAAAACATAACAATATCTTTAAAAGCAAAAAATGGTGACTGTGGAGTCATTCAAAACTATGCAAAATTTTGACCACAGCCTGCTTGAATAACTCTTTGTATGGTTCCCATGACAGTAGTTCACCTGGTTTTCTTCCTACTTCAGAAAGTTCATCTGAATAGTTTAACATCTCATTTTCCTCATCCTTATTTGGAAGAGAGGAAGTCTTTTTACCTCAATTCTAGGCTCTCAATGGCGTCTTTTCAGTCACTTGTCTTGATGCTTCTAAGTTCATATAACAATGCAAACTTTTCCTAAAAAGTATATTTCCATATACCTATGTAATACAATATCTACTTGAATAGTTTAAAATCATCCCCTATACAAAGGTTTTGATATATATATATATTTTTTTTTTTCTTAAGGGATAGAATATTTCTGTCATCCAAGAAGTCTGGATCTTATTTTAAAAATGATGGATGCTTTTCCCAGAAGAAGAATGACAGGAAATTATTTTCCATATGGAAACAGTATGTACATTCTATGACAATATCAAGTGTTAATTTTTATAATTAACACTTTTATATATGAATTTTTTATATAATGCCATCTATCTATCTATCCTTTAAGTAGACTCCACGCCCAGCATGGTGCTCAAAGCAGAGCTTGAACTCACAACCTGAGCTGAGATCAAGAGTGGGATGATTAACCAATTGAGACATTCAGGTGCCCCTCTACTAAATTCTTGTATACAAACATGTTTACTTTTCCACTATCTATTACATTGTTTCATAATTGTGTGTTTGTGTTATGATTTCATGTCAGACATTATGTGTAAAAGAATCGTAGATGCTAAGATAAACAATATTTGCTTCCAGAAGTAGGCATGTCCCTTCTCATACCATTCTGTTCATGATGGGATTGAGTTAATCTGGTCTGTAGTTGTGCTGAATCTGGGCTTTGATTTTTCATCCCCCGTTATATACTGAAGCCTTCATATTTCTCTGTTAGTTGTTTTCACTGTCATTTTTTGAATTTGAGATGTAGAGTACTAGAGGATTTCTCCCCACTTTCAGATTTTACATATCAAGTGTTGCACACCAGTCTGGCATAAACCGTTTCATTCTACACTGTTCTTTCCACAACAGTTGACTGTCTAGTCTCAAGCTGGGACATTCTTAGTATTCTTGCCCTTTCAAATAAGTGATACCTTCTTCCTCTTATTTAGTGCAATGTTCAGAGCATAGGCATGTTCCAGCCCTACTTCCCAGTAACTGAAGTTCTCCACTTTGTATCAGAAGCTTGTGGTATAGTGGCTGATGGACTCTTCCTTCTATTAGCGGAGGATGCAGGGTAGTTTTTTCGCTGCCCCTCCTCCAGTAGAGTCCAACCTGTGTCTAGTATCAGTGCAGAGTTTGTTTTCTTTTGTTTTAATATAAATCTACATTAAAAGTATCCAACACTGGGGCACCTGGATGGCTCAGTGGGTTGAGCCTCTGCCTTCAGCTCGGGTCATGATCTCAGGGTCCTGGGATCGAGTCCTGCATTGGGCTCTCTGCTTGGCGGGGAGCCTGCTTTCTCCCCTCTCTCTGCCTGCCTCTCTGCCTACTTGTGATCTCTGTCAAATAAATAAATAAAATATTTAAAATGAAAAAAGTATCCAACACTCACCAACTGTCACTTTGTCGATGTTCCTTCAATTTTTGTTTGAATAAAACTGATCTTCAATGTTAGTGATTTTCAAACGTTAGCATGCATTAGAATAACCTGGAGGTTTTGTGACACATATCACTAAATATTTCCTCTACAGTTTTGGATTAGATAGGTTTGAGAGAGAATGTGAAAACTTTGTATTTCTGTTAAGTTTCTGTGTGTTATAGATGATTGTTGATCTGAGGATCACACACTGAAAATCACTATTTTAGATCAAAATAGCAAACTATATATCCAAATCCTATAGGCCTCGTGTTTTAGGAAATAAAGGTTTATTGTAACAGAGCCATGATTATGCATTGACCAATTTTCTGTGGCTGCTTTCATGTTTTAACAGAAGATCTGAGTAAAAGAAACAAAGGTCATATGATCTGCAAAATCTAAAATATGTACTATCTGCCCTCCACTAAACAAAAACCAGAAAACTCCAAAACATTTGCTCTAGATGGTACCTCAGAATTTCAGAAGGAAATTTTCCCTGAGTTGCTGAAGTTGTAAGTTATTTTCTTACTACTTAAATATTTAAGGAAAATAATTTCAGATAAAATTCTTTGAATGAGACTGACTTTTCTGGTCTCTTAATACCATTAGTGTTATTTTACATTATTTTGCTAGAACTGATTTTCTATCTTTAATAAGTAACTTGGTATTTTGACCTTGAAGTTCAGGATTTTTTTTTTTACTTTAAAATCTAATAAATTTTCCAGAGTACACATCAGAGTTAAACATTGAGGATAAGAATTCTCAAACCTATCTGTAGATTCCCAGCAAACCAATAAATATCCAACAAGATAGTTTGTGTTATTTGTGGAAATTAACAGGCTGACTCTAATATCTATATAAAAGTGGATATGATTTAGAATAGTAAGAAAGGTTTTTTTTTAAAAGATTTTATTTATTTATTTGACAGAGATCACAAGTAGGCAGAAAGGCAGGCAGAGAGAGAGGAGGAAGCAGGCTCCCCGCTAAGCAGAGAGCCTGATGCGGGGCTCAATCCCAGGACCCTGAGATCATGACCTGAGCCGAAGGCAGAGGCTTTAACCCATTGAGCCACCCAGGCGCCCCAGTAAGAAAAGTTTTAACGGAGGAAAAAATGTTACTCTAAAACTACGGTAATCAAGAGTATGGTATTGTCAAATGAATACCCTTAAAGTACTGAATACAAAATAAAATATCTACCATTTGCATCAAAATGGATAGAACTGGAGGATATTATGCTAATTAAAATAAGTCAGAGAAACACAATTATCATATGGTTTCCCTTATATGTGGAACATAAGGAGTAGTGCAGAGGACAATATCCGTGGAGGGGGTAACTGAATGAGAAGAAGTCAGAGAGGGAGACAAACCATGAGACTCCTGACTCTGGGAAACAAACTGAGGGTTGCTAGAGGGGAGGCAGGTGGTGAGATGGGGTAACTGGGTAATGGGCATTAAGGGGGCACGTGATGTGATGAGCACTGGGTGCTATACTGAACTGATGAATTACTGAACATTATATCAAAAACCAATGATGTACTATACCTTGGCTAATTGAATTTAAATAAAAAATAAATAAAATATTTTCAGGTTAAAAAAAAGAAAAAGAAAGAAATCTGTTGCATTTCTATACACCAATAATGAAGCAGCATAAAATAAAATCAAGGAATTGATCCCATTTGCAATTGCACCAAAACCAATAAGATATCTAGGATTAAATATAAATAAAGAGGTAAAAGATCTGAAAACTATAGAACACTTATGAAAGAAACTGAAGAGGACACAAAGAAATGGAAGAGCATTCCATGCCCATGGACTGGAAGAACAAATATTGTTAAAATGTCTATACTACCAAAAGTAACCTACATATTTAATGCAATTCCTTTCAAAATACCACCAGCATTTTTCACAGAGCTAGAACAAACAATCCTGAAATTTGTATAGAACCACAAAAGATTTCAAATATCCAAAACATACTGAAAAAGAAAAAAATGGAGGCATCACGGTTCCAGATTTCAAGTTATATTACAAAGTGGTAATACTCAAATATCCATCAAATGATGAATGGATAAAGAACATATAAGATATATAAGTAATATTCCATTCCGTATATACGGAATGGAATATTACTCAGCCACAAAAAAGAATGAAAGCTTGCCATTTGCAATAACATGCGCAGAGCCAGAATGTATTATGCTTAAGCATAGTAAGTCAATCAGAGAAAGAAAAACGCCACATGATTTCTCTCATATGTGGAATTTAAGAAACAAAACAGATGAACATATGGGAAGGGGATAAAAAGAAAGAGAAACAAGCAATAAGAGAACTCTTAACAGTACAGAACAAACTGAGGGGTGACAGAGGGAGGTGAATGAAGGATGGGCGAGATGGGTGATGGGCATTAGGAGGGTACTTGTTTGATTAGCACTGGGTGTTGTATATAAGTGATGAATTACTGAATTCTATTCCTGAAAATAATATTGCACTGTATATTAACTCACTAGAATTTAAATAAAAATTTTAAAAATAATAATAAATAGATAAAATACAGAAACAGATCACTTACATGCTCAGTAGACTTTTTGGGGCAATAATGATGGAGCAAGTTTATGGGGAAAGGATATTCTTTCAAATAAATAGTAATAGGACAACTGAATATTTATATTAAAAATAAAAGAACATCAATCATTTTCTCATAGCATATACTAAACTTTATTTGAATTTGGACAACAGATTTTAAAACAAAAACTAAAACTGTAAAATTCCTAGTTGAATATATTAGTGGTTTTGGAGTTGGCATGGTTTTCTTAGATAAAACATCAACAGCTAAGTGATAAAAGTCATATATACTATATGATTAAATGTATATGAAATTCTACAAAAGAAAAAATTATAGTGACAGAGAGAAGAAGTCTTGTCAGGGTCCAGGGGTAGAGGGTAAGACTACAGATGGACATGAGGAAACATTTAAGAATAAGGAATTTTTCATATCTTGTTTATGGTAAAGGTAATATGACTGTAAAATGAACAAAAGTTATTAAATAGTACATCTAAAGTGAGTGAATTTAAGGTATGAATATTATAGCTGGTGAGGGAGAGGCATATATTCCGTGAAAGCATAAGTAGAACTTCATTTATTAGATGATCTGATAAAATGTGTATAAAGTTAAGTACACACACACACACATACACACACAAATACACACACATAGTCTATGACCTATAATTTGTCACTCCTAGATATACACCAAAGAGAAATGAAAATACATGAGTACAAGTAGATTTTCAAAGATGCTGGTAGCATTTTTAGTCATGAATGACAAAAACTAGAAAAAAAGAATCTCTTTAAAAAAGGTAAAGGAATACACACATTGTGATACACTCCTACAACAGAGTATCACTCAGCTGTAAAAAAATATATATATATATCAGAGAACTGATATATGTAACATCATGGACATCTCAAAAATATGTTGTTCAGCAAAAGAATCAAGGCTTTAAGTAGTGTACAGTATCTTCCTAACTACATGAATTTCTAAATCTGTAAATTAGGGAAAACTAGCCTATAAAGACAAACCAGAATACTGTCCTCCCTGGGGTGCCTGGGTGGCTCAGTGGGTTGAGGCCTCTGCCTTCGGCTCAGGTCATGATTTCAGGGTCCTGGGATCGAGCCCCGCATGGGGCTCTCTGCTCAGCAGGGAGCCTGCTTCCTCCTCTCTCTTCCTCTCTCCGCCTGCCTCTCTGCCTAATTGTGATCTCTGTCTGTCAAATAAATAAATAAAATCTTAAAAAAAAAGAATACTGTCCTCCCTTAGGAAGATGGACTAGGAAGGCACAAAGAGTATTTCTGGAGTGAGAAATACTCTATAGTTTGATAGTTTTGTGTCAACCATACGCATTGTCAAAAGTCATAGGACTGTGCAAATAAGATTTGTACTTTTTATTATATGTAAATTATATCTCAATAAAATATTTGCAAGTTATCCACAAATAAAAATATATTTGGTGATATAAACAGTATTAATTTCTATTTTAAATATTTGTATGAGCATTTTGTTTTTTTAAATTATTTTCTTTATCTGGAGGCATATATAGAGTATCTCTTCATATTACAATTAATAAAACATGAAATTCTTTCTAAACATTGCATTCAAAATATGTTACTAAGTATAATATCTGCTTGTAGAAGAAATAAGATTCCATTTTCTATTGTTTTCTTTCTGTAGCCTAATGTCTCACACACCATTTTATATCTCACTTGTTTTGTTTGAACTGATGACCATATGTGAATCTTAACACCTTAATTTGGATTTTAACATCAATATTTTGTATTCGGTAGCCAATTCTTAGACTTCTAAGAGTGTTTTTTATGACAAGGCAAGAGAAGCATTGTTGATTGAGTACTCAAAAGATTTAAAAAAAAGGATGCATTAACTTTATTCTTGAATAAAAATTTTGTGTAAAATATATGTGTGTATATAATTTATTTCACTGATTACTTTTACTCATCAATTTATCTTTATAATCGTTAGTATAATTCCAAAAAAATATAGAGAGAAGATTAAAGCAGATGTTTGTATCACCAGACCCTCAATAATTCAACAATCCATGTAAGAGATTCTAAACAATGGAAAGTCTATTAAAAATTCTGTACGGATCTAGCAAGCTGGGATGCAAAGTTAATGACCTACAAAAGGTTTTTCTGTGTCTTCCTTAAGCATAGATTATAAGCAGATTTTGATGGACATCCTGGAGGCCAAATTACTGATTTTAAAAAGTGAAAGATAGCACAAAAAAGTGAAACTATTCACTCAATGAATCCTTTTACTTGATTAATTCAAAGCTATTTTGTTAAAAGAAAAAGTGCTTTCCTATGATTTCAGTATGAACTATCATGTTTTCTGAGAAATCAGGGATTGATGGAAAGTCTCAAGCAAATACTTCTTCATTCTGCACTACTTTATTCAGTAACAAAAAAGGAAGAAAATTATACTATGAAATAATATCCAATTGACTGTCTAATTTATTGCAAACCAATAAATAAAACCAGTTTTACTATTATAACTGCATATAAATACTGTCTCTGATATGTGTTTACACTATAACATCCTCAAATCAGTTTAAGTTCTGAAAAAGAAAATAGCATTATCTATTAAAAATGAAAATGTTCATGTTCATTCTTGCTTTAAAAAAATACAAGCGTGAAAATAAAATTGAACTGCCAGTTGCACTGAAAATCTATCACAAGCCATGTGATCTCTCTTTTGACATGTTTTCTACAGAAACGTGGAATCATTCAGTCATAATTTTAGAGTATTGAGTTTACCTTTATATCTATTTGAAAGTCATCAAGTAAAGTGCAAATTATATTTTCATCAACAAAACTACATTTAAAGTATCAGAGAACAAATTATTGCCAGAGTAATTTTATTTTAACGAACAACAGTAGAGCATTAATTATTTTACATAGTATTTAAGAACATTCTTAAGCATTTTGCAAGGTAATAAATTGGCTGATTGAATAGGAATGTGCAGTATTTTAATGAAGTATATCAAATTTTGCAGCATTTTTAATCTGCCTTCAGAGTAGCATATCTCCATTCCCCGGAAGTAGGCTCTGATACTCACCCTGTCAATTGGTGCCATTCATGTCAGGAACTTTCCACTGTGATATATCACCATATTGGATTTGGATACATGAATGAAAGTATTAAGTAATCACAGAGTAGATATTTTTCTCTAGGATAATTAAATGTGATCAGTGTCTTAAAAACACACAAAGAGAAAAAGTGATTTGTATAACCCACATTTATATTTTAAAATGTGTGGCAAAAATAACTTACTTATCAATTACTTTGAATATTCAGGACATGCCCACACTTGTAGCACAGTACCATTTTCTTTTATTTTCTAGGGTCTGGTACCTGAGTACCAGAAGAGGATAATTATATTTGTTTTCTGCTGCTGTCACAGCTAAAAACCACAAATTCAGTGTCTCATAGTTTTGCAGGTCAGAAGTTCTGGTTGGCTCTGCTGATTTCTCTGCTCTGGATTTCACAAAGCCAAAGTCAAGGTGTCAGCCAACTGGACTCTTCTCAGGAGACTCTGGGAAAAATTTGCTTCCAAGTTCATTCAAGCTGTTGGCAGAAAAAGGTCCTTATAGTCCTAGGACTGAGATTCCATTTCCTGCTGCCTGTCGGCTGGCAGATGCCCCTAGCTCCTGGAGGTTTTTCTCTGGTTTCTGCACATGGGATTCGATATCCCAAAGCCAGCAATGAACCCTGCTCATGCTTGCAGTTTCTGACTCACCTTCTGCCACATCTCTTTTGCCAGAGAAAATTCTGTAGGTTTAAGGGTTCATGTCATTATTGGATATACTCACCCAGATAACCTAGGATAATCTCCCTATTTTAAGGTCCATGAGTTTAATTTCACGTGAAAACTCATTTATGCCATATAATATATATTCACACTTTCTGAGAATTTGGGCAATGATATCTTAGGTGGGGAGATTTATTCTGTTTACCACAATAACAAACCACTTCAATAAGATAAAGGTAAGAAGCTCTAGAATCAGAATTTAAGTGTGAGGTTATTTTAAATACACCCTCATTGAATGCCTCATGGACATGAATGCCTCAGCCCTCACGTAATACAATAAAGCTTGCATATTTCAAAGAGACACAAAGACATTCAACCACACGATCTAATGTGATAGGAAAATTAGAATTCTAATTCATATTTGAAAAGAGATTTACAAAGTTATATGAATAACTTTTAATATGTTAATATTAAATTAACATATTAATAAAATTAATAAAATTAAATCTTAATTTGTTATTATATTATTTTATGATTATATTATGTTATGTTATATATATAATATATAATAATATGTTATATTATATTACACTAAAATAGGTTAATATGTTAATAACTTTTAATAATGTTTCCCTTTGTGTATAAACAGATATGGCTGTATACATGAGCAGGATTTTGGAGAAAGGTGGATAGTGATGTGAAGATTTATATCATCTACAGTGTGTATATGTCTGTGTGTGAGAGAGTGTGTGTGTGAGTGTTTATTGGATTATATCTGAGAAAAGAGTAAAGTTTGAGGAGGTTAACCTGAGAGATAGATTCTGTGAAAAATAAAAGGCAGTCTGATTAGCAAGGTAAGTCTTCTTTCCTTGCTCTTCCTTGCTCTTTTGGTAAGTCACAAGGTAGTTGCAATTCTTTTTTATAGCTCTGCAACAATGCACATGCTATTTATCTTTTCCTGAAGGCCAAAATGTAGTAAGGATATGGAATATATGAAAAACACAATTACAGTTTTGATCTATCCCCACTATTAAGGAAAACACATTTGTCATGAGAACAAAGGGACTGGATTACATGCAGAAAATGATTTAAGTACAAGACAAAAGCACATCTCCATGAGAGACTGTGGACTCTGAGAAACAAACTGAGGGTTTGGGAGGGGAGGGGTGTGGTGGGTTGGGTGAGCCTGGTGGTGGGTATTGTGGAGGGCACGCATTGCATGGAGCACTGGGTATGCATAAACAATGAATGCTGGAACACTGAAACGAAATAAAATAAAATAAAATGAAAAAACAAACAGACAAACAAACACATCTCCATGTAATCTCCCTTATGGTAGCAGATCAGGTTTATTTTTAACACAACTCCATTATTTGTTAATTAAACTTTGAGAACATTATGCTAAGTGAAATAAACCAGGCAGGCACAATAAGACAAACATTGCATGATTCCACTTATATGAGGTACCTAGACTGGAAAATTCATAGAGACAGAAGGTAGAACAGACATTGTCAGGGGGTGGGGGTGGGGAATGGACAGTTATTTACTAGCCACAGACATCTGGTAGGGTTGATAAAAAGTTCTGGAAATAGTAATAATGGTGGGATAGCATATTTAATGTACTTAGTGCCACTGAATTTTTCACTTAAAATGGTTAAAATTATAACTTTTATGTTATACACATTTTACCATGATAAAAAATGCTTTAAAAATTACACCAACCCTTGGAAATCACACACACACACACACACACACACACACACACACACACACACACACTTTCATTATTTTACGGTTCAAAGAGAAATTAAACAAGCATTTGACACTAATAGCAGTAAAAAGACCATTTTTGCAAATGTTTATACACCATCAATCTGTACCTATGGGTGAATTTTCACATAACTTTTATAAATAAAAAAAATTAAAAAAAACAAGACTAATAAGATTATATAGTTTTTTTGGGGAAAACAACAAAATTTAACCAAATAAAGTAGAAAGAAAGAGAAATATACATGAACATAAATATATGAAGTAGAGTGTGTTAGCAAACATAAAAATTGATCAGTTGAAAGGGTAATAACAGATAATTCTTGGGGCCTCTGGGTGGATCAACTGGTTAAGCATCTGCCTTTGGCTCAGGTCATGATCTCAGGGTGCTGGAATGGAGCCCCATACTGGGCTCCCTGCTCAGCAGGGAGTCTGCTTCTTCCCTCTCTCTGCCCTTTCCCCCATCCATGCTCTGTCTCTCTTTCTCTCAAATAAATAAATAAAATGGTTAAAAATAATAATAGAGATAATTCCTTGGCAAAAGTATAAAGAAAAGGACCGAAGTTACAAATAAGTAGTAAGAGTGATAAAGGGACAAATTACGTGTCTAATTTTTGTCTGCCTTTCTCATTAAAACATACTTTCCTGGAAGTAAAGAGTTTCCGGTTTTATTTAGTGTTTATGATTGGCAAAACAATGGTCCCCCAAAATGTCCATATCCTAATGCAAGGAACTCTATTGTCCCTTATTTGCAAAAGGACTTTGCAGATGTGATTAAGGATCTTGAGATATAGAGAGCATCCAGGTTGACCCAAGCGAGTCTAGTGAAATCATGTCTGCCCTTCTAAGTGAAAGATGAAAGAATAAAGGTCAGCCTCAGGAAAAGATTTGAAGACATTACACTTCTGGCTTTGAAAATGGAGAAAGGGATGTCAAGACAAGGTGTGTAGGTGGCCTCTAGAAGCTGGAAAAGCTAAAGGATAGAGGCTCCACCAGAGGTCCTAAGAAAGCCCTTTGATTATGGACCAGTAAAACTCATTTTGGACTTCTAACAGTCAGCACTATAAGGCAAATCTGTCTTGTTTTAAACCATTACATTATTGACAGTTTGCTATCGCAACAATAGGTAACCAAAGCACTGCTGTATTCCGAGCACGCAGAATAGTCTCTAGCTCAAATCAGCCAAACGAACAAGTATTCGTTGTTCTTAAACAAATGAATGGGAACAGAAAATATTAAACCTTGAGATACACAGACATTTATATATAGTATTTACATATGTATTCCCCCATGAAATGGATCATAGTTATATGGATTTCTGGTATTAACCTTTAAAATTTTGTTCACTAAACATTTTAATTATAGAAAACACTGCCATGTACTTCAATATTTATTTTGGTCATGTGAATTCTAGCCTTGTACAACTCAATCTAGGAGTTGCAGAATTGTCTAGTTTAATACACATTAAAATCAAAATTAAATTAAATCTCAAATTTTTGACTTGGGAGGAACTCTAAGTAAAGAGTAGTTTTCAACCTCACTAGTTTCCATTTAATATCAGGAATATCCAAACAAACATGCCATGTAGACTATATGAGGATTTACGTAATCTATGGCAACCACAAATGAGTCTTTAAAATATAACCGATCACATTCAATGTTTAACAAAACTGAATCAGAATCAGTTTTACGTATCCTTACCTTGAAGAAGATTTCATTCACTGCTATCTAATTTGGGAAAGAGTAGAGAATAACACTAATTAAAATAAGATATTATTACAAAATAGTATAACGGACAATATGATGAACCCATAGCAGTGAGATTACGTTGTTAAAATGTCTATACTACCTAGAGCAATCTATACTTTTAATGCCATTCCGATCAAAATTCCACTGGTATTTTTCAAAGAGCTGGAGCAAATAATCCTAAAATTTGTATGGAATCAGAAGAGACCCCGAATCGCTAAGGAAATGTTGAAAAACAAAAATAAAACTGGTGGCATCTCATTATCTGATTTCAAGCTTTACTACAAAGCTGTGATCACCAAGACAGCATTGTTCTGGCATCAAAACAGACACATAGACCAATGGAACAGAGTAGAGAGCCCAGATATGGACCCTCAACTCTATGGTCAAATAATTTTCGACAAAGCAAGAAAAAATATACAGTGGAAAAAAGACAGTCTCTTCAATAAACGGTGCTGGGAAAATTGGACAGCTATATGTAGAAGAATGAAACTTGACCATTCTCTTACACCGTACACAAAGATAAACTTGAAATGGATAAAGGACCTCAATGTGAGACAGGAATCCAACAGAATCCTAGAGGAGAACATAGGCAGTAACCTCTTTGATATCAGCCACAGCAACTTCTCTCCATCAGAAAGGATGAATACCCGACTTTTGTAGCAACATGGACGGGACTGGAAGAAATTATGCTGAGTGAAATAAGTCAAGCAGAGAGAGTCAACTATCATACGGTTTCACTTATTTGCGGAGCATAACAAATAACACGGAGGACATGGGGAGATGGAGAGGAGAAGGGAGTTGAGGGAAATTGGGGGGGGAGATGAACCATGAGAGACCATGGACTCTGAAAAATAACCTGAGGGTTTT
>PISX010033293.1:0-15232 GCA_004024625.1 Mellivora capensis | reverse complement strand
TTTTTTTTTTTTAAAGATTTATTTATTTATTTATTTGACAGAGAGATCACAGTAGGCAGAGAGGCAGGCAGAGAGAGAGAGAGGGAAGCAAGCTCCCCGCTGAGCAGAGAGCCCGATGCGGGACTCGATCCCAGGACCCTGAGATCATGACCTGAGCCGAAGGCAGTGGCTTAACCCACTGAGCCACCCAGGCGCCCTCTAAAGCATATTTTACTATGGGAGATTATTTCTGTCAATAATAAGAGTTACCCAATATTTCAGTTTCCAAATATAATTGGTAAATACTATAAATATTAAATCTATGATGTTTATTCAAGAAGAAATTATTATCCAAATTCATGGATTTTGTTATGTACTATTTCTAAACCCTAATGGCTGGTTAGTAATTGCCTGTCCCAAGTAACAAAAAACAAACAAGAAAGGAGAAATTAATGATTCCCTATCTTAAATAAATCCTAGGTCCAACCAACACATTGTCCAAGTGATTTATAGAATTTTAAGCTGTATATCTGGATGCTGTCTTTACAGTCAGCTAAACTAAATCCCTCACTATGTACATGAAGACAGCAGCCTAGACAAAAAAAGGCAAGTGGTGTCATGTAGGAGAGAACTTACTTTCTAGCTGTATTTATTAACTGATTCATCTTAGTAAAAATATCTAGTAAGTGCAAACCCAGAGTCATACCTCTGTCTTTTAACTCAAAGTATATAGTTTTTCTCATTCTACTGGGTCATATCATAAACATACTATATGAAGTCATAGCACAGGCAGTTAATTTGAAGGCAGTCATCTCAAACACACACATACACATACTCATTCACTCACATCAAGAGAGAAAAGTAACTTAATGAGAGAAATTTCTGCATCACAAGGCTCATGTAGAAAAAGAGAGAAAGGCGGAGAGACACACACACACACAGAGGCCACTGCTTAGATGATATTCCTTATCTAATAAAATTATAGAAAAGCAAAAACAAAAACATGAACGTCTTTAAATAGTGAGCTCTATGTAATAGCACTAGTTCAAATTTATAAATAAAACAGCACTCTGGGAATGAATAAAAGTCTTCACTATCAAAATAAATTTTTCCTTAATTATTAGATTTTATTTTAATAACTTACAGCTTTATTTAACACGTTTGCCAATAGAATAACATCCTTTAAATTTTTGTTTTGTTTTTAATGTTATAAGCAGTTTCTGATAGAACTAAAATTTATTGACACTGAATTAACCATAATACAAAGATTTTAAACAGTAAAACTCACAGGACACATTATGAGACTCAATGCTTACAAAAAGGGGGCCGATGTAGGAAATCAGAATAGGACTCCAGTGCTTTACACTGTTGTCAGCCAACAATGTCCCTAGCATTTCCTTTCATTCATTAATACTCAGACCTATCTCAGTGACTTAGAGTGCCTAGACTAGAGCATTGTCTTGAATGTGGTAGTCACTGAAATATTGTTAAGTGAAACAATGATTATAAATCATATTCTCTGCATGCTGATGCAGGCATGCAAATATATCAGTGACAATCCTAGTAAATTCATCCTCTTTGAAGAACATTGAAGCAGGAGTGGGACATGCAATTTGATCAGACAGTATATAAAATGAGTTAAGCCCCATTTTTGATGTTTGACTGCTCACTGCTTCATCTCTCAAACTTCCCTTTACCCATATCAGGGTAAGCTGATAAGAAAGCCTGGGTGTTCCTTGCTTTGACAAAAGAGGTAGTTTCATACCATGCATGCTTTCAAACCACCCTATGTTGGCATAGGAACCCTCAGCCCTGCCACATTGACTAAATACTATGAAAACCTTCAACGAGTCTTTCATCCTTCACTTTTAAGTTATTTTAGGACAATCTTAGAAGATCTGTTCTGTTATCCACAGGAGTCTCAGTATGTGAATAATAAAACTTCATATGTTCTCAGTTTGTATATGGTATCCTCAGGCTTGATATCTGAACCAAATTTTGAGTGGGGGGGTCTATTCTTCTCTGTAGCTTGATCACAACAGTGCATAAACCAGAAAATAAGTCTATAACCTGAGGCTTCTTCCTGTGGATGTTGAACTTGCGCTACCACCTGACTCTTAGGAGTATTTGCTCAATTATGATTTAAATTCCCATTAAATCCAAGTATTTTCTCTCAAAATTCCTTTCTTTGCTTAGGTTAGACACAGTATATATCTTTTATTTATATACAATATCTCAACTGATTTATGTGCCATTTGTTGTTTGTTTTTTGCATGGTTTCTCTATTTTTTTATTATTTGTTAACATTTTATTTATTTTAAGAGAGAGGGAGATGGGGAAGGGCAGAAGGAGAGGGAGAGAGAGAATCTCAAGCAAACTCCATGCTAAGTGCAGAGCCAGACGTGAGGCTTGACTCAAGACTGAGAACATGACTTGAGCAGAAATCATGAGTCAGATGATTAACTAACTAAGCCACCCAGGCACCCTTTGGTGTCTTTGTTTTAAAAGGTTTATTTGTTATTCTGCAATCAGAAAGAAAACATACATATATGCTAATATGCATACTTTTAATTTATTACTACATAATTGCGGTGGTTAATTTTACTTGTCAACTTGACTAAGACACAGTGTCCAGATATTTGGTGAAATATTATTCCAAGTATGTCTATGAGGATGTTTTGGATGAAATTAGCATTTAAAACAGACTGAGTAAAACAGATTGACCTCAGTGTGGGAGGGCCCCATCCATCAACTGAAGGCAGAAACGAAACAAAAAGGCTGACCCTTCCACCAGTAAAAGGGAGCTCCATCTGCCTGACTGCCTTGAGCTGGGGCTTAGATTTGTTTCCTGCTTTTGAATTCCAACAGAAACACTGGCTCTTCTTGGGTTTTGTGCCTGTTGACCTTCAACTGGAATTTACACTATCAGCTCCCACATTTCCAGCTTGACAACTACAGATCTTACAACTTGTCAGCCTCCACAACATGTGAGCATGTATATGTACATATACATACATGTTATTGAATCTGTTTCTCTGGAAAGTTCTGGCTAATTCAATAATTTTATTTGCAGATTTATTATCATTAGTAATTTTTTTATTTCCCTACTTACTATATTTCATATTCACCAAGTTACCTTTAAAAATTAAGAGAATTAAAAATTGATAAAAAGAGTAAAGCACTGAAATCTAGGAGATTCAAGTTGAGGTCTTATATTCTTTATTTAAATATACTTAAATAAATAAACACTTTATTTAAAAAATATATATATATTTATATGTATCACATATAAATATATAGACATATAAATATACAGACATATTTTTTAATGATACTTGAATTCAAGTGAGATTTCAGAGAAGTGTGTATCATACTTTTGAGAGCCTAGTTGCTCAAAAGCCCATTGAATATTATTACTATATAAACAATACATATCTATTTCAGAGGAATGAAGTCACTAGAGTTAGGTGTCCTCCAAATGTAATACTCCAAGGACTGCATATATAAAATCTATTGCATACTACCTTATTGGTTTATTATTTTATTTACTTACAAGGGATGCCATGGGATGTTCCATACAAAAATTAAAGCCCAATGATAGGCTTGATTGGAAATTGCTGTTAAGCATAGTTGTTCTCGGGGCACCTGGGTGGCTCAGTGGGTTAAAGCCTCTGCCTTCGGCTCAGGTCATGATCCCAGCGTCCTGGGATCGAGCCCCACATCGGGCTCTCTGCTTGGCCGGGAGCCTGCTTCCTCCCTCTCTCTCTGCCTGCCTCTCTGTCTACTTGTGATCTCTGTCTGTCAAATAAATAAATAAAATCTTAAAAAAAAAAAAAAGCATAGTTGTTCTCATTGAAATGTATGCATTTTGAATACATTTTTCTTTTGTTCTACTCTTCATATTCCCCTAAGTCATGTGTCACCATGTTACCACACTTCTTCCGATGTTAATAACTGACTTCAGTTTTAGGAATTGTTCTTGAATTTATTTAATACTGTGCCTGTAATGACACAACCACAAAAAATATCTTTTCAAGTTTTTGAATATTTGGCATATCTTATCAATAAACCTCAACCATTTGCATTTCTTAGGATTAGATCTTTTTCTCCATAGGAGTATGTGCTAGATTCTTTACTTGGAATTCTCAGAGTAATTACTGTGTATTATACTTATACCAATATTCATGAACTCTCTCATGAATCAAAATATATTTCTTACGCTTACTCACTTGTAACATAAGCTAGCGTTTACTTTTGCAATCATAAAAAGAGAAAGATAAATGCATTTATTATGCATTAGGGATAACTGCATTTTAAGATGCAGAAAGAACAGATGCATATGATTTATCCCTTGGTAAAGAGATGGATCAACTGAGAATACAATCATAAGATAAAATAATAATCTATGTCCTTTGTTCAAAACATCGTTTTATCTTCTGATTCTTTTAATTATCTCTCGTTTCCTCCAAAATTTGCTATCCAATCTCTAAATAGTACATTTCAATACAAAGCTATGTAACTAGCAACATACAGCATTAGTAATAGCAGTATGTAACCCAACAATCAAACCTAGCTCATTAATTGTGAGGTATTAAGGTCCTCAGGAGTGGCTTTCCTGACTTACCAGCATAACTTTCAAGAGCCAGAATGTGGTTTTCGTTGCTCTGCAATACTGAAAGCGTATGTCAAGATGGAGTCCAAATCAGTGACAAGAAAGTGGTAGCAGAGTGCTTTTGATGACCCACAATAAACATGTGGCTGATGAGATATTCAGGTAGTTTGTTACAGCAACAGAGTCTATGCAATTCTGTGCTATGCACTTCTTTAGATATTTTACACCTAATTCTCATGATAACATTGTGAGGTAGGATCTATAAATATAAAAATGAAGAAAACCACCTTTCTGCTTTGAAGGAGATTAAACATAGGGTAAAGAAAACACATTTGTAGAGTTGATTTCTCTTACAATACCATAAACAGTATAATAGAGCTATGTCGAGAGACCCGAGTTCAGACAACTTGTCTGATTAAAAGAATAGAACAGAATTCCTTCACAAAGGTAGCAACATTTGAATTGGAAACATGAAGGTGAGTAGAATTCCTTCAGATGAAGAAGGGTGGAAGAAAATTCCCGCAATAACATAATACAAGCCCAATACCATCAACAAATAGGGTGTGTTCGGGTGGCAACATGCACACTGAAGAAAAAGCATATGGGGTCATGGTGATACATGAGACTGGACTTGCCTTACAGAACTTACAGTGTATAATCAAATAGCAGAGATTAACCCAATAATTATTATGCATCGGGGCATATTATTAGAGTTATAGTGATGAAAGAAAAAGTAGGAAGGCTAGCTGATTCTATATAGATATTGAGGGTTAGCATTATTATATACAAAAGATGGTAAAGTTACCAGGAAAGAGAGGTCATTAATCATTAGATAAACAAGATGCTTTATCAGCTTAATATTTTTATCTGTTGAATGTTTCCTTTTTCCTCAAATTTCTCTTTTCTCATATTCCCTACTAACCTCTTTAAAATCCTAAATTTAGAATAAAATTTAAGGTTAAGAAAAGGTTATTTTCTTTAATATTCATTTTTACTCATTTCCAGAAACCCTCACTCCTTATAAGTCCTCATTTTTTATGATATAAAATTTAATCATGAGCCTCTTCCAAAAAGCCTTCTTATTCACAAACTTTTCCATCTGAATAAATGTTACACAAAAAAGCCAGATTCATTAAACTAAAACATTGCTCTTTTTAAATGGCTTTTCTGCCTGAAATATTAAAATAAATTGGTTAGTTACTGACTTAAGACTAGATCATTTTATTTGTGGCCAAATTTCTATATAAATTTGCTCAACCCACTATTTCCTTTTAAGTCACTTACGTTTAGTCAAATTATTATTTGTTTTTTTCTTTTATAGTTCCGTGACTTTCCCAATTTGTTCCCATATATTATATTATCTGTATTACTAGAATTGCCACATTCTCTAAGTTCTAACTCTTAAAATCTGCAAAAACCAACTAACTATCCTTTGTAGTATCCTTATGAAAAAATAGTTTCTCTCTCTCTCTTTCTTTCTTTCTCTCTTCTCTCAAAAATAGTTTCTTAAGGAGCCTTTCATATAGTGGTATTGGTATTTATTATCAGGGAGTGGATCAGATGGCCTTAATCTGATTGCTTTTGATCCCTGGCTTCCCCAAATACTGATAACTTAAGAAAATGGCTTAAAACTTCAGTTAACTGCCTCTTCTCTAAAATAACTATAATGTATTTTCCCATTTTATATGTGGTTCATGTCTGAGTTGACTCCCCCCCCCCCATATAATAGTCTCACACATAATGTAGAGAATATCAGGAGATGCTGAACTTAAAGACTTATGAGGTAATTGGATGGAATGTGTGGGTTTACACCCTTGGGGGGGAGATATTTATGGTGACTCATTTAGTAGTTTCCCAATATACATTGAAGTTTAAATCAATTTAAATTACAGTCATATCAAACATTCTCCAGAAACCTTTTCTTGCTGTTGCTGTTGTTTATTTAAGCAGACATATTCTGGTAAATTTTCACTTTCTACTCAATATAATACTTACATAAATTGCTTTATACTAGAAATGTACATTTTTAAAGATTTTTATTTATTTATTTATTTGTCAGAGAGAGAGAGAGAGAACGAGCACATGCATAAGCAGGCAGAGGCAGAGAGAGAAGCAGGCTCCCTGCCGAGCAAGGAGCCTGATGTGAGACTCGATCCCAGGACCCTGGGATCATGACCTGAGCCAAAAACAGTGGTTTAACAGACTAAGTCACCCAGGAGTCCCTAGAAATGTACATTTTTAAACTCAGAGAAAAAGTTAATCTTCAAAAATTAGTGTTCAAATACTTAGCTACAGAGAAACACTTAAGAAATTCTCAAAAAGTACTACTTAAAGCACTTTATGTAAATATAATTCAGTTAAACTAAATATTCAGATTAAAATATTATGGTACACTCTCTGGGGAAAAAAAGTGTTGTAATTATTCTTCCCTCTGGGTCCATACTCAGATGCTGAGTCCTGTGTCTCAAACTCTTCTCCCAAATCATCTCAGCCAGAGCCAGCAGACCCTCAGAGCAGAGCATCCTGCTGACATGCAGCCAATCTCAGTGACATGGGAGAGTTGTCATGGGACCCGAAGAGCTACCCCACTGTGTTGTGCCCAATTTTCTGGTCCACATAATTTGAGCTAAATAATGTTGTTTTAAGCCACTTTATTTGGGCTAGTTTGCTACAAGGAAATAAATAACTGATATAAATGTTAAACACAGACCTAAATACTTAAAGGGCTTTGTCCATAGAGGAACCAAACTTAAATCATGGAAAATAAAGAAGTGCTATTTATTAAATCACTTTTATTTCAACAAAAGCTATCCCCAGAGGGAAATATACCATAAATCATTTAGTTTTATTGTTAAGTAATAGTAAAGATGAATATTTGCCTCAAAAATTATTGTGAAGTATCATTGAATATGAGATGAATGAATAAATATGAGATGAATAATGAAACCTGAAGGTGTCAGATAAAGAAACAATGTTATTATTGAAAAAACTAATAAAATTAATAAAATATCAGGTTCATTGAGGAATAATGAAGACAAAAATGGAAACCAGACTTACACAGAATTTGAAATGAGGCAAGGGGTAAAATCAGGAATAAAGAACAATCTTTGAAGTGTAAAGTAATGGTACAAATATAAAAAATGAAAGCATAAACTTTTCTAAAAATAATTTACTTAAGGAACAAAATTATTTTTTTATTCAAACTGGATCAGAAAGATTTTACAGCCAGCAAACCATTACACATATGTAGGCACACACACAATTTTTAAATTTTTAAATCCATTTTCTCTCAACAAGAGAGAAATAGATCCAGAAAATAAGGTGTGATATGCAAAATAAATGAAAAATAAAGCAACAGTTATGTAGGGAAAAAAAACAGCTAGAAAAAATTGGGTTGCTTGGGAGGCATTTTTGTTCAAATACAGTACTTCTCAAGGATCAACACAAATCCAGAGGGTCAAGGAAAAACTACAGTTATTTTTGGCATAATGATAAAAGAGTCAAATTATTCAGAAGACATGACAATCCTCAACGTGTATGGACCTAATAATAAAACTTCAAAATCTGCAAAGCAAAAAAGCAAGAGGAATAGACAAAACCACAATTATAGCTGGGGTGGAAATTGAAATAGTCCTCTTTTCAAAATTAAAAGAACTAGAAAAGAATGAGAAAGAATACAGAAGACATAAACAAAAAAAACCCTACAATCTCAATAGCTTGCCCTAGATGGCATTTGTAAAAAAAATCTATACCCAGAAATTACAGAGTAAATATTTATGTTCAAATGTACGAAGAAATTGAATAAAAAACAAAATACACGAATAGAACCATGAAATAGTATTCTATAAATTTAAAATGGGTGAAATCATGCAAAGAATTTTTCTCTCACCAAAACATAATAAAATTTGGTATCAATAACAAAGGGATAATTTCGGGAAATTCAAATATTTAAAAATTAAACAACATTCTGAACAACCACGTCCAAAAGTATTCCATTAGGCTTTTCGTTTAACACAAGAAGCAAGATTCCATGCCCACAATTAGGCAATCCTTCCATATCCAAATGTGGACAGATAAATCTGCATGTATGAAAGAGCAACCAGAAGAGGAACATTGCAGGAAACAAAATTATCTAAGGAGTCACACAAGTTGTTATCTGCTAATGATTAACACATTTCTCTCAGAAATAGACTGGTCAATCCAACCAAAAAATTAATGATAGAAAAGATCTGAACAGGTTGAATCCATATACAGAATCCTACACTTACAATTTATAGTACAAACCCTTTCCTATACATCATGAATGAGTAGAAAGATCACATTTCACTAAGAAAGGCATATTCTACCACATATTAAAAAAACAAATGCTTGGGGGGGACACAAGATGGCGGGTATGTAGGAGGAGGCGCCGTTTCAACCTGTACCCTAAAGTGAGCTGATGACCTACCAAAGAACTCAGATCACCCATGAAATCAGCCTGAGATCAGAATTATACACATCTGGATCTCTACGGGGGCGGAAGACACCAGTGGACAGGTAACGTGGAGTGGGAACATTGGACTAATATCGGAAGATAAACAAAAGGGGGAGGGAGCCACCAGAGGCGACCCATTGGAAAGTGATACCCCAATATGAGAGTGCCCTGCATTTGGGGACCAGCACTAACTTGGTGTCTGGTAGAAAAGCACTCCAAAAGAGCAAAGGATCGCGGGGGGAAATTGTGGGAATCGGGGCAGTTAGGGACAGAGGCTTAAGTCCCTGGACCCAGGACAACCACCCCTGGCGCTGAGCCAGAGAGTGCGGCAGAGAAACCAAGTCTTGGTCCCCGAGCCGCCAGCGTGCCTGAGAACGCGTGGGGTCCCGTGAGAGGCTGGGAGCCTCACCAGCTGGCAGAAAAACAGCCTTTTTGCATTATTCCACGCAAGTGCTATGCCGCGCTATCAGAGCCTGAGATGAGCGCGCCCCACACCCTCCCCTGAGAGAGGCGCACACAGGCGCTAGTGCGGCGCTCGAACCAGAAAGTCTGAGCGCTCCCAGCTGGGCCGGTGGGAAGATCTCAGGGTGCGATCGCTGTTGGGAACCTCTCTGGCGGTCTGGAGCTGCCCAGACAAGCGCCACTGTCTTGGTTTTGGGTAGAAGCAGGAGTTCCTGTATCCCCAGGGACCGCGACTCGGAACGTGCTCTGTCAGAAGCAGAGAGAAAAAAAACAAAAACAAAAACGAACAAACAAACATAAAAACCTCCAGAGAACAAAAGTCTGAAAAACTGGTTTCCTCAGAGCCCACCCCCTTGAGGGGTGCGGGAGGACTTAACTCAGGGAACATTGCCTGAAAACCCACGTGGCAGGCCCATCCCCCGGAAAGTCAACCAGGAAAAAAGAAAAAGAAAAAAAAAAAGGCGACAAGAGAACAACCACCAATACTTCAGAGATACAACTTTTATTTTTAATTCATTCCCACTATTCTGGTTCATTTTTTTTATATATAGATAACTTTTAACATATTTACCATCACAGTGAGATGTCCAGTACATCAAATTCCATAATAACCTTTTAACCTGAACTTTTTGATACATATACCCATGTTTTTCTTTTGCTTTTCTATTTTTTTAATTTTTTAAATTTTAGTTTAGTTTAGTTTAGATTATTCTTTTTTTATTTTTATTTTTTAACATTCATATAGAGTTAAACTTCAAGGTAATCCCCTTTCCCCAATCAATGCTACTACTATAGGTAAATCCATTTTTAAGCCCCCTTTATCTTAGGAAAGTTGAGTCCTTTAAGAAAGATATCAAGATACATCCAGGAAGAATCAAAATAACCTTCCTCACCCACACTGAGAATTTATAACCATTCTCCATCTTTTTCTCCTGCCAGTGTTTCTGTGAATTTGTGTTTGTCTTGATAGTATATAATTTTTTTACTTGGGGTTCTTTTGATGACGTTCTTTTCTTTTTTTGCTTTATATATATATATATATATATATATATATATATATATATAATTTTTTTTTCTCTTGACATATACTTTTATCAGTCTTTTTGTTTGTCTGTTTTTGTTTGTATACTTTATAAATCTTACCTTGGAGCCCATTTGGGCTGAGCCTTCTCTTTTATCTTCCCTTTTTTTCCTGTCTCTCTCTCTCTCTTTTTTTCTTTTTCTTTTCTTTTTTCTTTAATTTGGATGGGGACTCCTGATTGCTCAGAAGTGTTCCAGGGTGCACCTTGACTGCACCACAGTCGATACATCCAGCTACATCTCACCAAGCCATCTCTCACCAAAATGACTAGGAGGAGGAATGCCCAACAGAAGAAAAATTTGGAGAAAAATTCTGCAACAGAGCTAATGGCTATCGACATAGACAATATGTCGGGAAGGGAATTCAGGCTAACAATTATCCAGGCAATACCTAGGTTGGAGAAAGCCATGGATGACCAAACGGAATTGATTAGGGCAGAACTGAAAGCCACCAGGGATGATGTTCACAATGCTCTCAATGAGTTCCAATCTAATCTATATTCTCTAAAAGCTAGGGTAATTGAGACAGAAGATAGAATTAGTGATCTGTAGGACAAACAGATAGAGAGAAAGGATCAGGAGGAAGCCTGGAACAAACAGCTTAGAAGCCACGAAAACAGAATAGGGAAATAAATGATGCCATGAAAAGTTCCAACGTCAGAATTATTGGAATCCCTGAAGGGGAGGAGAAAGAAAGAAGTCTAGAAGATATACTGGAACACGTTCTCCATGAAAAATTTCCCAATCTCGTGAATGGAACCAGCGTTCATGTACTAGAGGCAGAACTGTTTCCCCCCAAGATTATAGATTTTCGAAAGACCTCGAGACACCTAATAGCAAGAATGAAGAATTATAATTCTAGGCAGTCCCTCTTGAAGGCAGCTAGGACAAAGAAGGTCCTTATATACAGAGGAAAGCACATCAGAATAACATCAGACCTGTCCACAGAAACCTGGCAAGCCAGAAAGGGCTGGCAAGATATATTCAGGGCACTAAATGAGAAGAACATGCAGCCAAGAATACTTTATCCAGCAAGACTGAGATTCAAAATGGTTGGAGATATAAAGAGTTTCCAAAACCGGCAAGGCTTAAAAGAGTATGCGACCACCAAGCCGACACTGCAAGAAATATTAAGAGGGGTTCTATAAAAGAGGAAAAATCCTAAGAATATCATTGAACAAAAATATAGAGACAATCTACAGAAAGAAAGACTTCAAAGGTAACACGATGTCAATAAAAACGTATCTATCAATAATCACTCTCAATGTAAATGGCCTAACAGTGCCCATAAAATGACACAGGGTTGCAGATTAGATAAAACGACAGGACCCATCCATATGTTGTCTACAAGAGACCCATTTTGAACCTAAGGATACATCCAGACTGAAAGTGACGGGATGGAGAAGCGTCTTTCATGCCAATGGGCCTCAAAAGAAGGCCAGGGTAGCAATTCTTATATCAGATAAATTAGATTTTAAACTAAAGACTGTTGACAGAGATACAGAAGGACACTACATAATTCTTAAAGGGACTATCCACCAAGAAGATCTAACAACTGTAAATATTTATGCCCTCAATATGGGAGCAGCCAATTACATAAGAAAACTATTAAGCAAGATAAAGAGTCATATCAATATGAATACATTTATAGTAAAAGATCTCAACATGCCTCTCTCAGTAATAGACAGAACATCCAAGCAGAAAATCGATAAAGAAATAAGAGCATTGAATGAAACATTGGACCTGATGGACCTCATAGATATATACAGAACATTCCACTCTAAAACAACAGAATACTCATTCTCAAGTGCACATGGAACCTTCTCCAGAATAGACCACATACTGGGTTAAAAATCAGGACTCAACCAGTACCAAAAGACAGATTATCCCCTACATATTCTCAGATCACAATGCTTTGAAACTGGAGCTCAATCACAAGGAAAAGTTTGGAAGGAACTCAAACACCTGGAAACTAAAGACCACCTTGCTTAAGAATGCTTGAATCAACCAGGAGATCGAAGAAGAACGTAAATAATTCATGGAACCCAATGAGAATGAAGACATTTCGGTCCAAAACCTATGGGATACAGCAAAGGTGGTCCTGGGGGGAAATACATTGCCATCCAAGCCTCCCTCAAAAAAATTGAAAAATCCAGAATACAACAGATGTCTCTACACCTTAAAGAACTGGAGAATCAACAACAAATCAAACCAACTCCACACATAAGAAGGGAAATATCAAGGTTAGAGCAGAGATCAATGAGGTAGAAACTAGAGATACAGTAGGAAGTATCAATGAAACTAGAAGGTGGTTTTTTGAAAGAATCAATAAGATCGATAAACCATTGGCCACACTAATCCAAAAGAAAAGAGAGAAAGCTCAAATTAATAGAATTATGAAAAGGGAGAGATCACAACTAACACCAAGGAAGTAGAAACAATCATCAGAAGTTATTATCAACAGTTATAGGAGAATAAGTTAAGCAACCTAGATGAAATGGATGCATTCCTGGAAAAATATAAACTCGCAAAATTGAACCAGGAAGAAATTGACAATCTGAATAGACTGATATCTAGTAATGAGATTGAAGCAGTGATCAAAAACGTCCCAAAAAACAAGAGCCCAGGATCTGACAGATTCCCTGGGGAATTCTTCCAAACTTTCAAAGAAGAAATAACACTTATTCTCCTGAAGCTTTCAAAAAATTGAAGAAGAAGGAAAACTTCCAGACTCTTTTTATGAAACCAGCATTACCCTGATCCCCAAACCAGGCAAAGACCCCACCGAAAAGGAGAATTTCAGACTCATATCTCTGATGAATATGGATGCTAAGATTCTCAACAAGATCCTAACAAACAGGATCCAACAGCACATTAAAAAGATTATCCACCATGACCAGGTGGGATTCATCCCTGGGTTACAAGGATGGTTCAACATTCACAAATCAATGTGATAGAACAAATCAATAAGAGAAGGGAGAAGAACCTCATGATCCTCTCAATTGATGAAGAAAAAGCATTTGACAAAATCCAGCATCCATTCCTGATTAAAACGCTTCAAAGTATAGGGATAGAGGGAACATTCCCAACTTCATAAAATCTATCTCTGAGAGACGCACAGGAAATATCACCCTCAATGGGAAAAAGCTCACAGCCTTCCCGTTGAGATCAGGAACACGACAAGGATGCCCACTCTCACCACTCTTGTTCAACATAGTATGAGAAGTCCTAGCAACAGCAATCAGACAACAAAGAGAAATAAAAGGCATCCAAATTGGCAATGAAGGAGTCAAACTCTCGCTCTTCACAGATGACATGATACTTTATATGGAAAAACCCAAAAGACTCCACCCCAAACTACTAGAACTCATACAGCAATTCAGTAACGTGGCAGGATACAAAGCCAATGTACAGAAATCAGTGGCTTTCTTATACACTAACAATGAAAATACAGAAAGGGAAATTAGAGAATTGATTCCATTTACTATAGCACCAAGAACCATAAGATACCTGGAAATAAACCTAACCAAAGAGGTAAAGGATCTGTTCTCGAGGAACTACAGAACACTCATGAAATAAATTGAAGAAGACACAAAAAGATGGAAGACCATTCCATGCTCTTGGATCGGAAGAGTAAACATTGTTAAAATATCTATACTACCTAGAGCAATCTATACTTTTAATGCCATTCCAATGAAAATTCCACCGGTATTTTTCAAAAAGCTGGAGCAAATAATCCTAAAATTTGTATGGAATCAGAAGAGATTCCGAATTGCTAAGGAAATGTTGAAAAACAAAAATAAGACTGGTGGCATCACGTTACCTGATTTCAAGCTTTACTAGAAAGCTGTGATCACCAAGACAGCATGGTACTGGCATAAAAACAGACACATACACCAGTGGAACAGAGTAGAAAGCCCAGATATGGACCCTCAACTCTATGGTCAAATAATCTTTGACAAAGCAGGAAAAAATATACAGTGGAAAAAAGACAGTCTCTTCAATAAATGGTGCTGGGAAACTTGGACAGCTATATGTAGAAGAATGAAACTTGACCATTCTCTTACACCGTACACAAAGATAAACTAGAAATGGATAAAGGACCTCAATGTGAGACAGGAATCCATCAGAATCCTAGAGGAGAACATGGGCAGTAACCTCTTCGACATCAGCTACAGCAACTTCTTTCAAGATATGTCTCCAGGGACGCCTGGGTGGCTCAGTTGGTTGGGCGGCTGCCTTCGGCTCAGGTCATGATCCCAGCCTCCTGGGATCGAGTCCCACATTGGGCTCCTTGCTCGGCAGGGAGCCCGCTTCTCCCTCTGCCTCTGCCTGCCACTCTGTCTGCCTGTGCTCCCTTACTCACTCTCTCTCCCTCTCTTTCTGACAAATAAATAAATAAAAAATCTTAAAAAAAAAAAAAAAAAAGATATGTCTCCAAAGGCAAAGGAAACAAAAGCAAAAATGAACTTTTGGGACTTCATCAAGATCAAAAGCTTCTGCACAGCAAAGGAAACAGTCAACAAAACAAAGAGGCAACCCACGGAATGGGAGAAGAGATTTGCAAATGACAGTACAGACAAAAGGTTGATATCCAGGATCTATAAAGAACTTCTCAAACTCAA
>PISX010033292.1:0-15245 GCA_004024625.1 Mellivora capensis | reverse complement strand
CGGCCTGACATAACGTGTGTCCAGTGCTGGTGGGCTCTGGAGACCGGGCTGCGGCCATGAGTGGCTCGCACAAGATCTCCTGCCTCCAGGAGGCTCCCTTCCTGCAAATCGCCGAGCCTTGCACTTCCGAAGACAGAGAAGGACCCTTTTCTCTGTTGACCCCCAAGCCCCCAGAGGAGAGCGGACCACCCTGACGTCACCCAGCAGTTGGCTATAAGAAATCTCTGGAAGCAGAGAAATGGAGGCTGGCTGGCTGGGGACCGGGGGATCTGAGGAACAGCATGGTGGGCTTCTCTTCCGCCTCCTGCGTCCCTGATTTGGAGACAAAGAGCTGGCTACCCAGACACACCAGTGGGTACAGACAAAACCCCACACACCGGCAGAAGTTGCTCTCTCGGGCAAGGGACCAGGAAGGGGCAGCCTGTTGGGACAGAAGGCGTTTAGACAGTAGCTGCTCTGCTCCAGTCTCGTGGGGGGCCGGGGGGTGCAGGGCACCCTTGGTCCCACCTTGAAGTCTTAGCAAGGCCTCCCTGCCCCACCAGCGTGGCCTCAGGGGGAGACCCTCAGCCTCACAGGGCGGTGGGGACCATGCAAGGAGCAGGAAGGGGTCCCCCCACCAGCGGTGATGGGACAGCGTTCTCCCACATGGTGCTGGTGGGGAGAGTCGTCACCACCAGCAGCCATGAGGACCCCTCTGTGGGCTGAGTGAGGCCTCCACCCCCTGCTGGTGGGCACCAGGGAGAGCTGGCTGGAGCCGAAGCCTGGGAGGGGTCAGCATCTCAGAGCACACTGTGAGTCCGCCCAGCTTCAGTGAGAGTCAGCGGTCACACCCGGCACTCTACCAACAGCCCTGGCTAGAGCGATGTTAGATTGTTAGATGTTAGATGAGCAAGCCACGATATGTCCACTCCACGGAACACCACTCACTCTGTGAGAGAGAGACACGCTCCTGACCCAGCAACGGCCTGGTGGGTGTCCAGTTAACGGTGCTGCCCAGAGGAGACCGCCGGAAGCTTGCACACATGGAAACGATCCCACTTACGTTCCTGAGATGGCAGAAACAGGGATGCACAGCAGGTCGGGTGGGGCTGGGCAATGGAGGGGCTCAGGAGGGGCCCTGCTGGTGGTGGGTGCCCTGTGTCTAGACTGAGCCGGGACCCTGGCCATGACACTGTGCTTATGGTCATGCGAGAGGTTCCTGGGGAAGCTGGACAGGTGTGCACAGAGTCTCTGTGTCCACGTCTGCACAGCTGTGTGTAAATCCACGATGGCTTCCCCGTAGGAGTTCTGGATGCCATGCAGGGCCCTGATGGCCATCGAGCGACAAGACAGGTGTGTGTCGTTTGGTGGGGGAGGCGGGCCACACAAAGCACAGGAACGCACAGCCCTAACTTGTGATCCAACCTGCAGAAGTGCCTGTCTTTCAGGCGAATGACCTCAGAGAGCTGAACGGGAAGGAACAGCAGGTATGGATGGTCTGGGCTCGGGAAGCAGGTGCGGACGTCCTCAGCTGGAAGGAGCTGGGGGTGAGGAGTGGTGGGTCCCAGGGTGGGGAGGAGGGTGGTCATGGTGAGGGGTGTCAGAAGGTTCCGGTAGTCTCCATCAGCACACTCAGAGGGAGACCGCAGTTGTGGACCCTGGTGGTCACAGCAGAGAGGCACAGATGGGGGAGTTCTGGAGAAGGCACGTCGCATGCACATGGGGGCGAAGGGAACAGGAAGAATGGCTTCCAGGTCTGTGGGCTGGGCCACCCAGAAGTTGAAAGAGCCACACGCAGACTCTCCACAGTGGTCAGACGGGCACCTGCCGTTCGTGTTTGGACATCAACATGTTGCAGAGGACCAGAGTGTTCTGGTCAGTTGTATGCTCCTATTTGCCTAAAATTATTCCTAAACCAGGCAGTTCTCATCTGTTATTCATTTGTGACTCATGTGATTTGTACATTTACTTTCATCCTTAGGATAGTGTTTGTCCAATTCTAAACAGAATCATTCAAATATATGAAGTTTGTCATTATTACATAATTGTACAAACGTGTATCTTCAGATACATGGTAGAATAATGTTTTCGGGTATTAAACTGTGGGCTTTTGAACTCTTTTACTCCCTCCTCCCACCCAGATCGTGAGACATGGGCCACTCAATGCAGAAACAGGGAAAACGTCTGGGTCCTTGGCTGTTCAGGGCAATGGCCACGGTCCCAGTGAGAGATGGACACACGTGGACAATATCCGCAGGCCATGTTTCCCCTCCTGCATACCGAAAAAATGATGCTGTTTTTTTTTTTTTCCAGAAGGGGCAAGATGGGCCCCACCACCAGCCTTGGATTGAGAGCCCTCAGTTACTAGGGACTATGACTAGTAGCCCCAGTTCTGCCCCAGGGACAGTCCGGCACACTGGGGGAGGCTTTCCCTCCTGCCTCGGACACCCTTGTTCAGTGGCTTGGGACCCTTGTAAGCCCCGTGCCCCAGGGCGAGAAGTATGGAGAGAGGGTGGTCTTATGTTGTGCTTACCCAAGCAATCCTGCTTCATGCTTGACCTTCTGGTGAAATTATGACGAGAGCCCCATTCCGTCTCACAAATGCCATGATGGGGTCCTAAATCATATGGTCATGAGGGGAACGCTCCTTGCTCCTGACCAAGGTGGGAATGAGATGGGCCCAGCTCAAAATGGCCTGCACGCCGGGACTGCATGGGGTACTCAGAGCCCACACCTGGGGCTTCATGACAATATACGGTGAACACTTCCTGGGGCCACAAAACCTACTCTGGAGAGGATATACTCCTGACAATTTCTTCTTTACCAAATCTGACTTAGAAAGTCGGATGGTTTGCGTGTTAGGAAATGCTGACCGGGCGCTGGGGGCTCCGTTGGTTAAGTGTCCACGACAGTTGATTTGGTTCAAGTCGTGATCTCAGGCTTGTGAGATCGAGCCCTGCCTTGGGCTCCACACTCAGCAGGGACTCTGCTTGGGAGTCTCTCCTGCTCACTCTCTTTCTAAAACAAATACATAAATCTCTAAAAAAAGACAGAAAGTGCCTACAATCTTGCTTACTACACCACACAAGAAAGTGTTCAATTCTGGTGGTGTCTAGCATACATGGTCCATCAAAACCCATCCTTTATTTGTTTATTTAACTTTATTTTTCCAGTGTTCCAGGATTCATTGTGTTGCACCACACCCAGTGCTCCAGGCAATCCGTGCTCTCCTTAATACCCAGCACCAGGCTCACACATCCCCCCACCTCCCTCCCCTCCCAAACCCTCAGTTTCTTTCTCAGAGTCCACAGTCTCTCATGGTTCATCTCCCCCTCCAGTTTCCCCCAACTCCCTTCTCTCCATCTCGCAGTGTCCTCCGTGTTTTTCCTTATGCTCCACAAGTAAGTGAAACCATCATTTCAAAGAAACAGGCGTGGAATCCTGCTTTTCCAGGCAGCGTACGAGGTCACAGAGACAGGAAGCTGCCCGAGACGAGCTTCTGATTTCACAGAACTTGGGGATTATGTAAAAGACAAACCCAAGTCCCCCCACGTGTGAAGGGTGTGTGAGGAGAATACAGGCTTCTAGGGTTCACGGGACAGGCAGACTTCTAGTTCATTCCTAAATACAAGCCGGACTTAGCCACACAAGAGCATGGGAGGTGCTGAAGTAGAGCAGGAACCTCCAGCGTGACGTCTGGAGATACAGAGCCCCTCACCCAAACTGGGCGATCTCTGCTTTTTTAAACATTATTTTTATTCTTTCTGGCGTTGCTCCGCGTCAGTTGACATGAAGTTGACCTTGGTGCTGTAACAACACATCGACGTCCCTGCAGTGGATAATTGTGAGGCTGGCGCCTCTGCTGACAGCGGGCAGGGCCTCCTTCCTTTTGGGGGAAACGGGGGGTACAGGGGGTCAGACTCAGGCACGGCTGGTGGGGGGACCCATGCATCACAAGTGGGGAGCAGCCGAGTCCTAGAAAGAGGCGAATGCAGAAAGGAGGGTTTTCATGCAATCCTAGGAGGCCGGGACAGTTTAGGGTGCAGCACGCCGATGGGAGCAACGGGTGATCCTTTGGGAACCAAGAAACACATTCGGGATCCCCTTGAGTTATGTCCTTGTGGGGGCAAGGGTCATTGAAAGGGTGATTTCTCTTCTAGCTGATGACTGGTGTGGCCTGGGAGGTGTGGGGGGAGGTGCAAATCAAAGATTATTATATATACATATATAATGTACGTACATATATAATGTGTATGTGATAGCACTTTCCTCTCATGCACTGTGCTACACACACACACACACTCTCGAGCCAGGAGCTGGGGACGAGACCAGATACACACACTTCTTCTGCCCCACGATCACAGGCATTGTGGTTTCTCATCGTAGGGATGCCGTCGTAAGCTCGTCAATCCTGTGGCACGGGAACCGGACCACCCTCAACGGACCGGGTCTTGTTCCGGACACCGCACTGGTGAGGGTCCCCTGCCCACCCCACATTTACACCCGAGGGCTGATTCCCTCATGCCTACGTTGGATCGAGGTTAGGTTGCTGTCTCATGACTGTTCCGTTAGCAAGAGAACGTGCACCTAAGCCACGTGGAGAAGCAGGCAGAGGCTCCCCGCGGCGCAGACGACATGTGTGTGTCCGTACCTATGGTGTCACTTCCAGGCGGCAGACGGCTCCCGTGTGAGCCCGTCCAGGGATCCGGGTCTGTCCTCCCACAGGTTCTTTGTTTCCTCTCCTGCTGGCCCAGGACTGCAGAGGAGGGTTCCCTCTCGAGGATGGGGCACTACAGGGCGTCTCTGTGGCCCCATGGTGAGGTCTGCTCGCCCATTTCAGCGGTTTCACTGTCACTGCTGATGGCAGGGCCCATGCTGCGTCCATCGTGTGCAGTGGCTAGCGGGAGGGACTCGCCCACTTGGCATCCGTGTGCTGTGTGAGCTGAGTCAGGTCAGGTTAAAATAGCTTACATTCTCACAGGGCCCGATGCTCAAGACTTCCTTTTTCCCAGTGAAATGATTGTTTCCCTCTGGATTCCTTCCAAGATGATACCTCTCACTATAGATGGGACTGGAAACATCACAGCATCGAGTCCTCTCAGTGTAGGGCACAGCCAGGGTGCCACTTTATGTGGCTTCACTTTATGTGGCTTCACTTTATGTGGCTTCACTTTATGTGGCTGCATCTGTGCCTTCGTTTGCGGGGGCTCGGCATGCTCTGCAGCCGACTAACCCGGCTGGTGGTGATGGAGGAAGGCCTTGAAGGCTGGACTCCACTCTCAGCCCAGGACCCAGTTAGATGCAAATGAGAGCAAGCTGCCTTTCCAAAGTGGGTTTCAGGTAGTGAAAAGCTCCCCAGAGGCTCCCTCCATGCGGCCCGTCTTCTTCCCTGAGGACACGTGACGTTTCCTCTCTAGGACGCGGAGTGGTTGGACTTCCTGGGTCAGCTTGGCGAAGGCTGCCATACCCAGTTGCTCACCCACTAATCTGGGTGTTTCTGCAAAGGTAACAACCAGTTGCAGGTAGGCTTATCATCTGTAACTGGTTGGCTTTAAGTACAGGAGATCACCCTTGAGGATGTGGGCAGGCTTCAGCCAATCAGTTGAAGGCCTTAGAGCAAAGACAGGTTTCCCAGAGAGGAAGAAATCCTGCCTCAAGAGGGCACATCATGTCCAGCTCGAATTTCCAGCCTGTGGGCCTGCTCTATGGATTTTGAACTTGCTAGCCCCCACAATCACATGAGCCAATTCCTTGAAATAAATCTGTATCTATCTCTCTAACTTGATCTATCATCTGTCTCTCTATCATTATCTATCACCATCTATCCGCTAATCTACCCACCTACCTACCTACCTGTCTGTCTTGGTTCTGTTTCTCTGGGGAGCCCTGAGTCACACAAACATGTCGGAGACCTTGGTACTCTCACACAGGTGCCAGCAGTGACGTGGGGAAGACAAACTGAATTGAAATGAGCAGTGGTGAGTAGTTCTTTCTCAGGGTTGTTGGCGACACAGGCTACAGTGTGTGCAGCAACAATGTAGGTCCCGCAGTCTGGAAAACAGGAGGAAACACAGCGGGGAAAAGAAGATCAGGATGTTGGTACCGATATTGTATCGTCTGTACTTGACCTTTACTCTGATCAAAGACACGGGTTCACTCAACATGGCCTTTCTGTCTGGTGAGGCCTGTGCTGAGAGTGAAGAACTCTCTCCTTGGGCACTTATGGTGCCGGGTGCCCAGGTCACTGCACGTGCCCGCTGGTCACCTCCTCAGCCAGTGGGAGCAGGGTGGTGCCTTGCTCAGGATGTAGGAAGAAATGTGTTTTGGGTGTTGGCACAGTTGTCGTGGTAGGCGACTTGACCCACTGTGCAGAAATGCCCCACTGTGGCTGTCTGGGTAATGGCACCACAGTCTGTGGGGCAGGGTGTCCGCCAGCTGGGCCTGGGGCCAACTGGAGAGCAGCTGCCCCGTACCCACGTATGGCTTGCCTGTCGGCCAGATGCCCACACCACTGCTCAAGGAACAGGCTGCTATTGTGCAAAGCTCCTGGCTTCTGGGAGGCCTTTCTGGTCTGTCCCAGTCCAGGGGTCCACCCTACTGTGTCCACAAAAGGAGGAGAGAACAAAGCCAATAGGAAGGGAGGAGAAAGAGGTCTAATCAGCCCATCAGCTGGTGCATTTTTTGATTCCTCTGTGTTATTAATTTGGACTTTCGGCTTAAAGACTGAGTTTCCTTTTATTGGATGGAGTGCTAGCCATACTGAGGACGGGGACATCGTACTACCCAGGATAATT
Source organism: Mellivora capensis (assembly GCA_004024625.1). Taxonomy (NCBI): domain Eukaryota; kingdom Metazoa; phylum Chordata; class Mammalia; order Carnivora; family Mustelidae; genus Mellivora; species Mellivora capensis. Next base: position 8,472 of record PISX010033292.1, on the reverse strand, counting down.
CTGCCAAATTCTCATCTATGAGCATCAAGAAGCAAGAGAGCAGCGTGAACGTCCAGAACCATGCGAATGGTGCCATTCTCTCCTTGAAGCAAAGGCTCTCTGAGAGGCTGCGGATCTCTTGTTCAGTGACGTGAGAATACTACCCTTTTGAAACCATCACAGGCACGAACTAAAAAACATCTGGCAGAGGTAAGTAGAGAGTTTCTCCCAGTGTCCTGGTGTTTAAGATGGAAGTCGCTGGAAGCAAAGTCTGTAGCGTCAGAGCGAATGGTTGCTTCCCTGTACCCCCACCTGTTCAGTTGCTCAGGTGTCTGCCCCTGGGAATCTCGGATCTGGCCTTCTGGAGCCGTCACCGAGAGACAGGAAACCCAGTTAACTCAGGAGCTCCAGTGCCCCATTTCTGTTCCATAGACAGAAGAGTGAGATGTTGAAGGTTCAGCACAATGAATGAAAAAGTCTTTGATTTCTTCTGCAAAATTGTCCATTTGCCTTTTTTTTTAATAACATAGTTAGGTCAATTGCCTTCTTAATAGCAGGAACTTACCTGAATATGTTTTTTTTTTCATGGTAATAGGAACAATACAGAACATAGCTCCATTTAAGTACAATCAATTTAGAAAGGAACAGTTTATACTAAAACAATTATAGATTTTAATTATGTTTCATAGACAAGGTGGAATAGCTTGTTTAAGATGAATTTTGTTTACTCAAAAGAATACAGAAGGATGACATTTTGGGAGAAAAACTACTAACCTGCTTTCAAATTGTATTTTCTAAACCTTTCACTACATTGTAAACTTGAAGGGTTGTTAATTGGAAAGGAATTCCTACCTTCTGTCAGAGAGAACTTCTCATCAGGAAAAGACCAAGTACATAAGCGAGACTGCACCGAACTCACCAGCTGAAGTCAAAAATTCTGCCAGATAAGTTCTACAGTTCAACCGTAACACACTCTAGTATTTATTTTTATTGAACATATATTAAAGTCAATTCATATATGTCATTTATTCTTGGGTTTTCATGTTAGTCTAAACCAAACTTTATTTTGAGGTAAATTTATGTCTCCTTAGGAATTTGTAATACTTAAATTATTAGGCTAATGAGAAATTGCCAGGTTCAAAGCATCGTTATTGCCCTTTATCTAAAATATATTAAAAATGATATTTACTTAAATAAAAAAAGAGTATGAAGCTTCATCATAAAAATTGCTTTCACATTTACTTTTTTTTTTTTTTTTTAAGATTTTTTTTTTTCAATTTTTATTTATTTGTCAGAGAGAGACAGAGAGAGAGAGAGAGTGCGAGAGAGCGAGCATAGGCAGGCAGAGTCAGAGGGAGAAGCAGGTTCCCTGCCGAGCAAGGAGCCCGATGCGGGACTCGATCCCAGGACGCTGGGATCATGACCTGAGCCGAAGGCAGCCGCCCAACCGACTGAGCCACCCAGGCGTCCCCACATTTACTTTTTAAATAAAAAAGTAGGTAAGTTGAAGAATCTCAAATCTTCTCTACTTTTTTTTTCCTTTTTTAAAAAGGATTTATTTATTTATTTATTTATTTGACAGAGAGTTAGGGAGAGAGTACAAGTAAGCAGAGAGGCAGGCAGAGAGAGAGAGAAGCAGGCTCTGTGCTGAGCAAGGAGCCCGATGTGGGGCTTGATCTCAGGACCTTGGAATCATGACCTGAGCCGAAGGCAGAGGCTTAAACCCTGAGCCACCCAGACATCCCTCTTCCTCTGTTTTCATATTTTTGTACTACTGTATGCATTTCAGTGCTTCAACACAGAATGACCATCCAATAAATTTTTCAAATAAATTTTTGGTTTTAGAATAATTTAAGATTCACAGAAAAAAATTGCATGTGAAGATAGTCCAGAGGATTCTCACTTTGCCCACACATGTTCCCCTATTGTTAGCCCCATACGTTAGCAAGACACATTTGTCAAAACTAATAAAACAATATTGATATACAGTTGTTAACTGAAGTCCACACTCTCCACACTTTATTCAGTCTTCCTTAGTTTTTACCTGATTTCCCTTTTCTGTTCTAGGATCCTGTCCAGGACATTGTATTAATGAGTTATCATGTTTTGTCAGGCTCCTCTAGGCTTTGACATTTTCCTTATTTTTGTTGACCTGAAAAGTTTGAGAGGTGTGGTCAGGCATTTTGTAGGCTACACTCAATTTGAGTTTGTGTGGTGTCTTCCTCATGATTAGACCGGTTTTCGGTTTTGAGAGGAAGGCCACCAAAGTAAAGGCCATTCTCATCATATCATATCAAAATGACTTATTCCTGTTGATGTTGACCTTGATTTATACCTGTGTACTTTTCTGGTCCTATTTTAAATGGTATCGTCCTTATAGTTTTTATTTCCAGTTGTTCTTAGCAGGTTTGTAGGATCTTGCATCTCGTGATCTTGCTGTTCTTGCTTTTTTGCTCTGCATGTTTGGTTTTGTTTTTGTGTTCTTTGGGATTTTCTACATAATCATGCATGCCATTTGCAAAGACAGTTTCATTTCTTTCTTTCAAATCTGTGCTTTTTATTTCTTTTTCTTGTTTTATTGCACTATCTAGGAATTCTACTTGGATGCTGAATAGCAGCTGGGAGAGGGGACATCATTGCCTCATCCCTGTCTTATAGGGAAAGCATCTAGGCTTCGACCACTAAGAATTGTCTTAACTGTAGGTTTTTGTGGATGTTTTCTATTAAGCTGAGGAAATTCTCCTGTATTCCCAGTTTACTAAGAGTTTTTATCTTAAATATGTGTTTGATTTTGTCAAATGTTTTTTCTGCATCAACTGATAAGATCATGTGAGCTAACTTCATTTTCTAACGTAAACCCTCAGCAGTTACTTGACATGCAACAGTGACAGCTTTGATTTCACTTACTTGTCTATAACCAAGTAGACTTTTCTAAAAAGGCTTGGCACCAAATATAATTTAATTTGGATGCCAGGGCTCTGTTTAGGCTGGATCTACACTCAAGCTATCGTTCTGTTAGCAGCTGGAGTTGTGCCAGCTGGAACTCTACTAGTTGGCATTTTCCAAAGCACACCCCGATGAAAATTTGCCTCACTTACTTTTCTTATGTGCTTATACTGGGAACACCAGATGATTAAATCACATTCAGTAATTTACGGCTGGGTGTTACATCCCTGGTGAGGCACAGCTTTACCTCTACAACTTATACAACCTCACATCTATGATGCTACATTACTTTGAAAAATTGTCATCCATTTCATTATGTATAACTCACCGTAATTTCTGATTTTTGGATTAATCAAGTGAAACTTATTTCCCACAAATAACAAAGAAAGAAAAAACAGCAACTTTGTCAGTTTTTCAGGAGTTAAGTGTCCTCCAACCTTTCCCATGTCTCTGGCTTTCTTTTGTCCCTTGCAAACAATGCCTGTTTGCTACATTCTGGGTGTTTCTCACAAATAGAAATGAATAATTCAGCTTGAGAGTACAGTCGTCAAATGGCAGCTTTAGGCACTATTTACATCTAGTAAATAATTCTCTTGCCAAGGTAGGTGGTGGAGACAAGGGCCCAGAAGTGACTTACAGGTTTCCTACAAGACTAACTCCTGGAGCTAAATCTGACACGTGGAAGGGAACGAGCCTCGTTAGTCCTCACAGACCTTTGGTTTTTAGGGAATTCCAACAGTTATCTGATTGTTTCCTGACATACGGATGGATTGGCATCAGCCACATGTTTGTTTGATTTTCTTTTTAATTCCTGAGAAAATTATAATAGAAAATACTTGGAATAGTTTCTAGCAGAGAAATCTTTTAGAAGTCCCCCTGGTGTTGAAGGCATGGGGCAGGCCGGTAAGGAGTGGACGCATGTGTGGGCAGCAGTGACGTCAGGACCCACAAAGCAGATGTCCAGCCCTCGTGGCTCTCCCGCTCCGTGTCCCTATCATTCCTGTTGCAGGGCCTCGGGCTCACTGTGGCCAGTAAGTGTTGCTTATCGACGGGCGACTCATCCTCTGCCTCTGAAAGTAAAGTTTCAGGAACACATCTCCACAAATAGCTACGCAATTTCCAAGGGCATATTTACCGTTTTCATATAGTATTGGGAGGTTGGTATTGGCGATGAATGCATATAAACATATAGACACTTTCTAATTTTCAATTAAGTGACCTCCAATCTTTCTAGCGCAATTTAAGCTTCTTGAAAGAAGAAAATCAGCTCCCAAAGGTGCCTGAGGATTCTCGTCTGTACTCCCAAGTGTCTGGATTTTAGCACAAAGTAAAATAAAAAATAAAAAATGACTGAGATGGATTCCACAACCTTTTAAATAGTTTCAATTAGGAACATTGAACATACACTCAAAACACAAAATGAGTTTAATTATCACCACCTTTTTGAAAAACAAGCAAAATTTAAAACATTTTGTCTCGCATTTCTTAATTCTCTACGGATCAGAGAACACTCGGTCACAGACCAGCTGCCGCACCTCAGGTCTACAGGTCGCGCTCATGCCTTAGTCTCCGTCACTGTAAGGAGGTGTGGCCGTGGGCTGAGCGGCTGCTCTGTGGTGGCGGTGTGCACGTGCATGTGCTCTCATGTGACCCTCCTACACTTGTCATTTGACAAGAGAGGAAACCAAGTTTCTGGGAAGCTTAGTGACACGCTGATGTTGTGTGGCCTCAGGCCTCCGCACACCACGCTCCTGGTGGCGCATCCGGTGATCTGTGCCCTGCAGTGGGGCCCTAAGTGCAGCAGCTCCCAGGATTAGAGAATGGCTAGACTGATGGGCTCCATCAAGTAGAGTGAGCGTCTAAAGGGAGTGTTACGGCTTCAATAGGAACTACAGTTCCCATGTTTGAATCTGAATCGAATTCCAAGAGTTTAGGGAAGAAATGGTTAGAAAGAATATGTCTGTAGATAAATTTTATGAGAAGCTTTCATCGGGGAGCGAAGGGGAGAATTAGAGTGTGTGCTTCAGCAGAGATGGGGAAAGCTTTTTGAGGAGAATTTCACAGACCAAGGAAGCAACTTCCTAACCAACTGGTCTCATTGTTTCAGTCCATCCAGCTCGGGACCACCTGCGAGATTATCCCAAGATTCAGGATTGTTCCCAATTCATTTTCCAATCTCCCTCATTCCTGGGGTTCGGAGGATAGAGTCAGAAAGTCCTTAGCTGGAGCCTCAGGTCCCAGCCCATTGTGTTCCCGATTGTTTTGTTCCAGTGTTGTAGTCGTGCTGGTGGGTTCACAGCCCACATCCCCCCGTTCCACCTTCCTTCGCTCGTGTGTTTCCTTGCGCTCCTTCAGGCAACTCTCGCTCCTCAAATATCATGCGATTGCTCCACATTCAGGACGCAATTTCCCAGGCACACCAGGGATGCTTTCTGCTCTGCCCTATCACACCTGGAATGTTTGCTCCCATCTGGGCATCCCTATTGGACTATAAACTCCCTGAGCGTAATGCCGTCTACACCCTCCTGCACCCAGCCAGTGCTGTCATAAGGACTTTGAGAGGATTTGTTTGAGGCAATGAGTCATTCTCCCTCTGGAAATGGAGGGAAAAGGACATTTTATTTCCTCTCAACAGGATGGAAAAGAAGAGCCATTGACTTGAGAGAGAATCATTCTCCACAAGCCTGGGGACGCCCCTTGATGTGGAAAGTCACGATGTGCACATCCGCAGATACACATCGTGTAACACACGTAGCACAAGCCCGCATCTCTGTGACCACACTGCTCTGGAGAGAAGAGGAGTGCGGTGGCGTGAGGGTCACCGTCCTTTTCATCATCCTCGGAGCACATTGTGGTCTTGGCCAAGGACAGCAGCCCCCAGTCTGGGTGGGGTCTTCCAGAGCCAGAGACGGCTTGGGTGTCACCGGCTGGTACCCAAGGTTGGGGGGGGAACAACGATGTGGGGTTTCCAGCGGGGGCTCAGGCTGAGCTCAGGGACCAGGAAGGAAGGTGTTGGTGAAGCACAGAAGCGAAGATGACCGTTCAGCAGGGCAGAGCCTGGGGCAGAGTGTGACCAGCACAGGCGGAAGCTGCACGTGAGGTGTGAAGACACCCTTCCGGCGGCGCAGGTGCGGGAAGGGCAGCATCCAAACCCAGGTCCCCGAGGGCAGGGAGTGGGGTGTTCTCGCACCAAGCTGGCCTTGGCTGATCCGGGGTTGGGCTCCAGGTCTCTCTCCTGCAGCATCTGGCGGGCCCATGGTGTTACCCTGTCGCCCCCACATCACACTGATTCTATGCACGGAAGATTTTCTCCTCGTCCTTATTTCTTCATTATAGTTAATCTCTTGGAGAGCAGTAAAGGATCACAGAGATCGCGTCTCCCCCCGTCTGATGCCTGGAAACCGTAGGCGAAGGCTGGGGTCCCACCTGACTGATGGTGACGGGCTGCCCTGACTCGTAACTTCCCGACGTTCGTTCGCTCCTCCCCGCCTGCGGTGCAGCCCGAACCAAGACTCCGATTACGCCTGGGGACGGCGCGCTCAGCCCCTTCCAGCAGAGGTGCACGAGGACTGTGGCCCGAGCTCCCTGAGAAGGTTGAGAATATCGTCCGACCACATGTCTCAATCTGGTTCAACTTTCTTCCTCAATGATGGCTCTATGAAATTAATAGGATTAGAGGATAATCCCTGAATGGAGAAGGATTTGCTCTAAAAATAAAGCCAACGTTTATCAATTTTCATTAAAATTAAAATTTTAAAATTTAATTAAAATTGAAATGAAAATGTTCATTAAAAATTACCATCTCAAAGGGAAACTCTGGGCTGCCGGGAGACTTACACCATTTAGAGTAGTGATTTCATCCTTTTCATAGCTTACTAGCTTTTCGGTAAAAAGTCTGTAAGAGTTAAAACAGAGACTGTAGCTTTGCCAACCCTCCCTACCTACAAACGTTGCTGCTGTTTTCCCCATGACCGCGCAGCTCGCTGAGCTGAATTAGATGCACGACGCTGCTCTTGGCTATCCGAGAACGAGAAAATGAGCATTCTTTTGTACGACTATATTTTTTGATAAAACAAGTATTTCCCAAGCAAGTGGTCAGTGTGAAAAGTGGAGGTAATATTTATTATTAAATGCTTTATCCGGTTTTCTTTCTCCGTCTCTCCCACTCCTCTCTCTCCCTCCCTCCTTTTCCCTCTCCTCCCCTCAACTCCTGCAGATTTCACCTCATTTCCGCCCTGAGGTTTGGCAGGACCATTTTGGTTCTCCCATTCTGTGGGCATCTGAAGTAGGGAAGGACAGCAGGGACGCCGCTCAGCCCACGGCCGGCCTGGCCACTGGCTCTGTTGTTCCGGGGCCGTGGACGGTGGGGGCATGTGCCCTGTTGAATGTGCTCACTGGTGTGCAGAAGCAGCACGAGGAAGCACCTGACTTCAGTCTGTGGAGCCCGGACAGCTGTACACATGGGGCTCGGTGGGGCCCAGTGTTGGCACAGCCTTGTCCAGGAGACATGGATGTCTCTGCACCCTGGAGAAGAAAGGAAAAGCAAATCTGATAGGAAACTCCCAGAAGTAGATGTGAAAAGTTGGAGAGGAAGGAGGGAGACACTGGAATTACTGAAACAAGCAGGGGGACTGAAGGCAGAAGCTTTTATGGATGTTTTAATGGCTTCTTAAGAAAGTTACTCACATCTCCTGGATGTAACTTTCCCTCTTACACTCGCCGTGGGGTTTATGTGAATTTTCTCAGTACTGCAAGTCCGCATGGGAGTGGCACATGGTCCCCTCCCTTGAGGGGCCGCAGGCCCGGTGTGGGCGAGAAAGCACGTGGGTGGCATCTGGGAGCCACGTCACCTGCCAAGGTGTGCAGTGCACGGGTCTCTGCGGCAGTGACCATGGGATGGCCCGAGTGAGAGTGTGGCCAAGTGATCGCTATGGGGACCGATGGACAGAGAAACAGAAATCTGTGTTACTTCTCCAACTCTGAAATATGGAAATTATAGTCTTAGTGTAAAAAAAAAAAAGTGAAAACACAGAAATCACCTGCTAACATTTACTGAGCCCTTACTCCCATGCCCAGACTAATAAAATATTTTGGACTTAAAAAAAAAAGAAATCTTTCTCAGTAGTCTGTTTTATTTTTGCAATTTGAACTTTTTAGGAGAAGAAAACAACACACTAAACTGAGATCTTAAACGAGCATTTGTTGAAACATTTAGACGTGCAAAACATTCAAATCAAACAACTTTTAATAATACTTTACTGCCAGAGGGAAATAACATTGGAGCCGCCACTATAGAATAAAAAGCAACTTTCTGGTTTGCTATTTCTTTAAGGATCTACCTCAAGAAGACAAATGACGCAAAGCAGGGGGAAAAAGATCTTGTCTTTCTGAGGGAAAAAGTCGCTGCTTGTAGTTTCTGAAAGTCATGGAATAGTCTGGCTGGAAAGCACAGCCGTGAGCAGTCCTGGGTCCTTGCTCTGGGTGTAAACCTCGTGTGCAGGGCCCGGGAGCCCAGCGGCTGCAACACAGCTTCGTGCCTCACTCGGT
>PISX010033291.1:0-15163 GCA_004024625.1 Mellivora capensis | reverse complement strand
ACAAACCATAAGTGACTCTTAATCTCACAAAACAAACTGAGGGTTGCTGGGGGTAGGGGGTCGGGAAAGGTGGGTGGGGTAATGGACATTGGGGAGGGTATGTGCTATGGTTAGTGCTGTGAAGTGTGTAAACCTGGCGATTCACAGACATGTACCCCTGGGGATAAAAATTTGTTTATAAAAAATAAAAATTAAAAAAGAATTCCCTCTAAAACTGCATCAAAAATACTAAAATACCTAGAATAATTTAACTAAGGGGGTGAAAGACCTGTACACTGGAAATTATAAGACATTAATGATGAAGAAAGAAATGAAAGAAAACACAACTAAAGACACAAAGATATTCTGTGCTCATGGTTTGGAAGAACTAATGTTAAAATGCCTATATTACCCAAAGGAATCTAAGATTCAATGTAATCCTTATCAAAATTTCAATGGCATTTTTCACAGATATTGAAGAAACAATCCTAAAATTTGTGTGGAACCAGAAAAGATTCTGAATGAAAAGAAATCATGAGAAAGAACAAAGCTGAAGTCATAACGCTTTCTGACTTCAAACTGTACTACAAAGCTAATCAACAGTATGGCATTGGCATTAAAAATACATAGGTCAGTGGAACTGAACAAAGAGCCCAGAAACAAATCCACACATATATGGTCAATTAATTTATGACACAGGAGGCAAGTATATACAATGTGGAAAGGGCAGTCCCTTCAATGAATGCTGCTGGGAAGCCACATGCAATAGAATGGAACTGGACCACTATCTTAAACTGTACATAAAAATGAATTGAAAATGGATTAAAGATTTGAATGTAAGACCAGAAACCATAAAACTTCTAGAAGAAAACATAGATAGTAAGCTACCTGAAATTAGTCTTAACAACATTTTTTTGGACCTGGCTCCAGAAGCAGTGGTAACCAAAGCAAAAATAAACAAATGGGGCTACAAACTAAAAAGCTTCTGCACAGCAAAGGAAATAATCCACAAAATTTAAAAAGCAGTCTACTAAATGGAAGAAGATATTTGCAAGTCATAAATGCAATAAGAGGTTAATATCCAAAATGTATAAAGAACTCATACATGTAATTAGCAAAAAAAAAATCTGATTAGATAGTGGGCAGAGGATCTAAATAGACTTTTTTTTAAAGAAGACATACAGATGGCCAATGGACACATGAAAAGATGCTCAACATCACTAATCATCAGGGAAATGCAAATCAAAACAGCAGTGAGATATCATCTCACATCTGTCAGAAAGACTAAAATAAAAAAGATAAGAAATAACAAGTATTGGTGAGGAAGTGAAGAAAAGGAAACCTTCACAGTGTGGAAATGGAAGATTTGTGCAGGCACTATGGAAAACAGCACAGAGGTTTCTCAAAATATTAAAAATAGAACTACCATATGATCTAGCGATTCCACTCCTATGTATTTATCTGAAAAAAATGAAAACACTAATTCAAAAAGTTATATGCATCTCTATATTTCCCACAGCATTATGTATAATAGGCAAAATATGGAAACAACCTAAATGTTCACTGATACATGAATGGATAAAGATGTGGTATATACATACAGTGGAATACTACCCAGTTATAAAAAAATAAAATCTTGTTATTTGCAATGTGGATGGATCTTGACAGTAAATAGTGAAATAAGTGAGACAGAGAAAGACAAATGTTGTGTGATTCCACTTATAGCTGGAATTTAAAAAACAAAACAAATGAACAAACAAAACAAAATTCACAGATACAGAGAACAGATTGGTGGTTCCCAGAGGGGATGGGGACTTGGGGGTGGGTGAAAGAGTTAAGGAATTACAAGAGATATTAACTTCCAGTTATAAAATAAGTAATGGGGATATAATGTACAGCATGGATCTATGGTCAATAATATTGTAGGGCAAGTTTGAAATTGGCTAAGAAAGTAAATCTTAGAAGTTATCATCACAAGAAAAAAAATGAACTTTACCTCATTGACCCAGCCTGTATAGGCTCTCACTACTACCACCCCTGCCCAAACCTGGAATAAAGTGACCCAAGAAGAAAGAATCTAAGGCATGGGAAATGAATATAAATTATTTATCGTATAATGAAAAAAAAATTTGACTTACAAATTTTACATCCTTTCCAAATTATTTTCAATTTAAAACTGCCTTTCTTATTTTCTTAGTCTATTATCTCTTGCCCCTTACACAGAAACCATGGTGATTAAATGGTTATCTTTGTATGTTCCCAAATTCCCAAATAAAAATCCATTAATCAATCACTTAATATTTTTTGAATATACATTTCTATGCTTTCTGCTCATTACTGTAGTTAATAAGAATTCAATGAAATCCATGAAAAGTAAAGGCGGAATAACGGTCAGCAATCATCTCTCCATTGGCAATTCCAGTGCTCAGTTTTCAATTCTCATACTTCCTTGGCCTCTCTGCAGTATTCCTTCACTATTAAACTGAATATTATTTAACTATTCAGTTTAATATTCAATTTATTCAATATTCTGTAACTATTCAATATTTATTCAATATCCCTTAACTATTCAGTTTAATACTCCTTAATTATTCAGTTTAATATTCAGTTAAATATTTAATATTCACTTAAACTGAATATTAAACTGAATATTCCTTAACTATTAAAATTTCATTCTCTGGCATCTTGGCACAGTTCCCTCATTATTCTCCTCCTATGTCTCTGACTGTTTATTCTGAGCCTCCTTTACTGGCTGCTATACTGTCTATCTGAGCAGCATAACTGACAAGGAGAAGGTCAGTGGGGATGGAAAGGAAGTGTTGAATTCAGTACACACTTCTGTTGGAACATGATGACTAGCTGGCTGTGTGAGTATATATTAGAATTTCTGTGTTGCAACTAATAGAAACTAAACTTTAAGCTGGCTTTGAAAAAATGGATTGTATCAGGTAATTGAAAAATGCAAAGGCAATGCTGGTTTAAGGCATTCTTTGAGACAAAGACTCAAAAAGCAAAAGAAAAAGACTAATCTAAGGAAGTCAGTCAAAAGGTAGCACAGACATCTAAAGAGATAGTAAATATGAGTGAAAGATTGAGATGTGAGATATAGAGTAATAAGGTCCAACATAGGTCTAACAGGAATTTCTAAAGATGAGAATACAGAGAATGGGGTAGACTCAATATTTAAAAAGATAATGGCTTTGTATTTTCCTGAAATAATAAATATATAAATCCTGGTACTTGGGAAGCATAATGAATTCTGGGAAAGATAAAAACAAAACTCATTCTCTAGGCATAACATTGATACCAAGAGCACCAAAGACAAGAGAATCTTAAAAGTAGCCAGAGGTTTAAAAGGCATATTGTTTACTAAGGAATGATGGTTAGATTGACAGCACACTTCCCAATAATAACAATGAAAACAAAAAGACGATAGGATAGTGCCTTTAATACACTGAGAGGAAATATATATTAACCTAGAATTCTATACTCAGCTGAATACATCTCTCAATAATTGAAAGATTGGAAAAAGTGAGTAAAAATAAAGAAAATTTGAAATAATGTGGTTAACCAGCTTCATCAAAAGAACACATGAAAATCATATAACCACAAATAAGGAAATATACATTCTTTTAAAGCATATGTGGAAAATTGACAAAACCAAACATGTACTGGGTCCCAAGTCAGGTTTTAACAAGTACAAAGATTTAGTCATAGAAACCGTGTTCATTGGTCATAGTGCAATAATATTAGAAATTAATAACAATAAGACAGCTTTAAAAAGTTGATATGTTTGAACAATTATAGAACATCCCCAAATTACTTGCGGGTCAAAGAGAAACTGAAAAGGAAAATAGATGCCATCTATAACAATGTTAATGTTTTCATATCCAATCTTGTGGAATAGAGTGAAATCAGTAATTAGTGGCAATTCTATAGCTTAAGGGTTATATTAGAAAAGAAAGAACACTGTAAGTTAATGAAATAAGCATATACGTTAGAATAAATCTCTTACAAGGAGAAAGGATATAATCTGTTCACATCATCGGCCTGCTTAGAGAAATATCCTGCTTATTCCTCACTTCACCCTTACAGAACGCCCAAATTCTAGCCTCAAATCCAAGCAGCCTTCTCTAGCTACACAAAATTTTCACCAGTATCCAAAGGCACCATGTCTTTTTGTGCTTTTGCAATAATACCTCCTCATTTTGGAATGCCCATTCCCATGTGGTAGGCTCCAGCTCATTCTTCTAATTTCAATTAAAGTGCTACTTCTTCTGGGAAATTTTCATGACTCCTCCTGGCAGAATTATTAACTTTATTATTGCATTCTTTCCCATTTATTTCAATGTACAATAAATTTTTGTTATATGCAAGTGAGCATGCACATAGAGTAAGAGTGATGAACTAGGTGATCAAAGAAAAATGTTTGGAAGAGGTCAGCTTGAAGCTGGAATTTACTTACCGCCCAGCTAGATCTTGTTTAAGGGCCAGCCTAATAGCAATAGGAATAATAATAAATCATAAATAGGATTTATTGAGCACTTTTCAGTACCAATTAACAGGTGAGATGAGAGGTATTCTTCGTGTGCAGGTATTGCAGGCAGTATGAGTGAGGCCAACTATATTGGTTGGCTAACCTAAAAATCATCCCTAATCCTCCTAACCTTTATATTCTCCTAGCTCTGGACAAGCACTATTCAATAAAAAAGTAATTGAAATTGTATATATGATTTTAAGCTTTCTAGTAGACACATTAAAAATGTGAAAAGAAACAGGTAAAATTAATTTTAATAATATATTTTTTAACCCAACAGATTTAAAATATTATAATTTCAATATGTAATCAATATTTACAAAATTAGGAAGATACTTTACATTTGCTTTTTACATTAAATCTTTGGACTCCTTTGCATATTATATACTTATAGCACAGAGGCTGAGTTCACACAGGAAATATCACTTATATTTATTTCATAAAATATCCAATTGTTCCAAACAACCTTAAAAATTTTCCAATAACCAAAGTGAGAGCTAAAAAATGTATTGTCCTTTAATATTTGAATCCATATTGACAAAATTTGTCAATGAAATGTTTATGTGTAGTATTAAAAACAATTTCTGTGCCTGTTGACATGTGTAGCATAATACAATAATAATATCTTGTGCCATGCAATGATTAAAGTGAAATATAATTCTACCAAAACAATAAAGTTGTATCTAACGGAAAATTGCTTTTTACTGCTTCAATTTGATATTTAAATTAAATTAATTAAAATTAAATAAAATTAGCAATTCAGAGCCTCACACACACTCACCACATATCAAGTACTCCGTAGTCACATGTAGTTAAATGGCTACATTGGACAGTGCTGCTCTACAGGCTGGAAGCCATATACTATGTTTCAAGACTTTCTTTCATGTTAGGGTGGTTGTGTGATGTATTTTTGACCTAAGAAAATGTGTGAGAAAGTTTGGAATGGTCTTCTGACCCTAATTTTCTGACAAAGCGATAATCACAAGAAGAAAATTGGCTAGCACTATTCCTTTCTTCTCCTTCTTGCTTTCAAAGTAAACATGTGATCCCTGGGCTATAGCAGCCACCTTGTCACTATGAGACAACCCACAAGGATAAAAAATCAATCCACTAAGAATGATGAAGTAATAACTTAGAAATCTGGATGATAATCAATGGACCAACTCTGAGATTCCCTGCCATTTAATTTCTTCATAAGAAAACTACATCTGTCCTTATGCCGTAAGTCATTAATAGATAAAACTTGCAACGGAAAACATTCCTACAATGAGTATGGCACACTAGTAAAGAGACACTAGGCAGCATGAGCAGATAGTGGTGTATATTGAAGAATAATGGTATATGTTGAAGAATAATAATAAGTTAGCAGAGATGGGGCAGAGCCAGATAATGGAGGGCAAGGCTTCTCATCTGAGAAATCCAGAGTCATACGCTTTGTCATATAGAACTTATCATATCCTCTCTTTTCTATGGTAGTTTGTACATAAGTCATTTTTTTTGGTTATTAAATTATAAGGGCTGGGGATTTCTACAGAGAAAGTTTAGTAAATAGTCATTAGCTGAATGATTAGATACAGAGCCAGAGGGATCGAGACTGGATTTTAGCATAGATCAAATGCTTAACATTAAAGAAACCCCAACAAAAGAAAGCCCTCAGTGAGGAAACCTATTAAGGGTTCCTTTATTAGTATGTCAAATAGAAAGTCTTTGGCCTAACTTTTGTATCCCATAAACACCTAAAACAAAAAGGACCGTATTAAATGGAATTTTGCCTAACTCTTTCTACTTTCAACTTAATTACTAGGTAGCACCTTTATCCTTCCTCTGACATTTGGCTTCTATTGTCATCTCTTTGAACATGTAATACTTAGCCTCATGGTGTCCTTTCTGTTATTCTTCCTAACTAAGCTCCCCTATTTTATCATCTTTATCTCACTCCCATGGTGTGAAACCAGGTCTCCAACTCACTGCTTGAATACTGTGAAAACCTCTACTGGCTGATATGCCACCAGCCTCACCAACACCAACCTATAATCTAATCAAATCCTTCTGCTACTATTTTTCAAAGAACACATAATTTTTTTTCCAGATTTTAAAAACATATTCTTTGGAGACTATTTGGAATAAACTTAAACAGAAAAGAAAAAAATAAGATAGTAAGATAATATAGTAATAAGATAGAGATAGTAATTTTAGTGTATCTTCCCGAATTTTTTCTATGCAGGTTTAGATCTTGGTAACATAATTGAAATATTATAAGAAAAACTTTGCATTTATCCTTTTTATTTCTCCTCCCATCATAAAACATTTCCTGTGTCATTAAAAGTTCTTCAAAAGCATTAAAAAATAACTGTATGAACCCATCAGATGGCCATTCCTGAACTTATTTAGCCATATTTTTAAATCATCACTTCTCTTTTTTGAGTACCCACAGGGACTGACAACTGTCCTTTGAATTAAATAAAAATTCCCATTATTGGATCCTGTTAGGTGCTATCATATACATCTGCTTCTACCCTCCAGCTGGTGTTTCATATTCTAGCCCAAAATTGGCTCCCTCCTTCCCATATACAACTTGCCCCTCTCCTGAGCCATCATTCATTTTCTTCCTCTTATATCCCAGGCAAATCACTGCTCTTCTTAAAATCTACCTCGGGTGTCATTCCAAAATCTCTCACTACCTCCCTCTTTATATCTCACATATCCTGGTTTATCTAGAGCACACGTTTATGACCTCAGCAGTGTGCTGGTTGTATTTGTGTTTCTAGCACATGTAGATGATCTGATAGGGTGCCAGGTACATGCATGGTGGGCCAAGCAAAGGAAGAGCAAGGCTAGTAGGTCAGAGGCCACTTCTTCTTGACCCCCCATTGCACTTTAAGAGGTTCTGGAAGGGAAGTGTGAGGTAGGACTACTCTCATGCTCAGAACTGAGCAGCAGGGAGTGGTTAATGTTGGCCTATGATTAACAAGATACACTATCAGGCATTTGGAGACCATCTGCATTTCCAGGCTAAATGAAAACATATTTATTTTGGCTGCTGAGTATCTGGAGGATGAGGGATCCTCTGAGCATATGGGAAGCTTACCCTCCTTTTGGAAAAAATGATCTCAATTAAATCCAATATCTGCTTTAGATTAGCCAGTATGTTAAGCATAAACTTGTGCACTAACTTAAGGACCCCATGAAGTTCCCTACTTTTGCATCTAATGTTTCTTTATCTTATATGGCTATTCTTTTATAATTGAAAATTGTGAATATCTGGTTACAGGTTGAATTTGAAATACAAAACAGTCACTGGCCTCCTCCTCCTCAGCCTTGTCAGGCCATCACTTGGCAGCTTGCCCCACACAGCCAGGATGCCAGCAGGCTGAAGTGGCCAGGCCAGACCAGGCCAGGTGGAATGCTTGTGAGCGCCACTCAGTGGAACAGAGCTTGTGCTAACAAGACCCTAAAGGATCCCACTAGTCTCCCGATTGTGGGTGATCATTATGACTTTTTGAATTTAGTGCACTGATACAACTACAACGGATTAAAGGCCTTTCAAAAACTGCTTTATTTATTTTTTTTATTAATTTCTTTTCAGCGTAACAGAATTCATTGTTTATGCACCACACCCAGGGCTCCATGCCATATGTGCCCTCCATAATACCCACCACCTGGTTCCCCCAACCTCCCACCCTCCACCCCTTCAAAACCCTCAGATTGTTTTTCAGTCTATAGTCTCTCATGGTTCATCTCCCCTTCCAATTTCCCTCAACTCCCTTCTCCTCTCCATTAAAACTGCCCTTTAAAATTGGTCATTCTTTATCCCTATTAATGTAGAACAAACTTTTGGTTACTAAAAGCATGATTTTCCCAGTTTATGGCAAAAGAAAGTTACAGGCAAACTGGGCTTTGTGCTTGTTAGCCACTTGAGCAAAAGACTGGATGGGAATTTGCAGCTTTAAGATGTATCCATAAATTTTAATTGGTCAAGACTTCTTTCCTAGTAGCCCACTTCTCTAAATATTTCTGGCATTACCAGATGGCAATGCATTTCTCATTTCCAGAATAGATTATGGGTTACTCAGCTGCTTCTGTAGGTAAGCAGGAATGTTATACCCTCAGTATGCATAAGTCTTGAAGGAGGCTTCCCTATTCTCTGAAGGGAGGGCTAAGAAGGGCTACATGTTAAGTAGCATGACACAGACACATCTTTGGCAAGTGAAGAATTTTGGACAAGTAATTCTCATATTTCCAAAAATCAAAGCAATGATTTTGTTATCAAGAGACAATAAATAGTGGTTAACAGAAACAGCTGCCAAATGTGAAATTTTTGAATCATCCTTGACTTCTTCTCCCCTTATCACTGGCATTTAATTGGTTACCCAAACCTTTTGATTTCCTCTCATATGGATCTCTTTCCCCCATCTCTTCTTCATCCCCGGTACCACTGTCTTGTTTCAAACCTTCATAATCTCATGCCAAAATGATTGCAGCTCACAGATTCCACATTTTCTCTCTAACTCCATTCTCAACCTCTCCTCATGCTTGTCAAGAGTATCCTTCTAAAATAAACCTGATAGTTTTTCTCTGACACTTAAGCACTTTCAGAGGCTTCTCACTGTTTATGCTTATACCATCATTTCCAAGCCTTATTGGATTTAGCAACTGGGCCCCAACTGAAGTCTCTTCTGCCACTCCCCCCATAGAGTACGTTTTATATTCTGATTGTGTTCCACAGTCAAGTGCTTCAAGTCCTCTCGATGTTTCATATATCACGCTTTCTTATGCCTCTCTTCTTTTTGCCCACACTATTCCCTATTTCTCAAATGTTTTTCTCCACCACTACTGTGGGATTTATTTCAAGAGGCAGCTGAGATGCTGCTGTCCCTGAAGTCTACCCTAACATTTCCAGGCAGAACGTCCCTTCCTCTTCTCCATGGCACAGCACTTTCCACATGCTTCCCTCATTACTGCTACATTACATGGTAAGGGCTCCTTTACTTTTATCCACCTCTTTGACTTCTGTGAGCTCCTTGACCTCAGGACTTTGTACTCCAGGAACTAGCATATGTGTATAGTGTTCATTCATGTTTGCTGAATACATAATTATGGTAGTGGAAGAAGTTATGATGATAAACAATTTTGTGTGATAGTAAGACCAGCTTGCTTGTTTCCTTCCTTCCTACCAACAAACACTGTACCAGAACCCTTTTGGACTTTCTGGAAGAACAGAGAGCAATGGTTCCTTAGTTAAAAATCAAAGATTAGAGATTGGTATACCCAAAATGATGGTGTGAGGAGCTCAGAGGGTCCTCTCACCGGCAAAACAACCATAGCTAGTGAAAATCATTAAAAAAAAAAAAAACACAACCAAAAAAACCCCACAAAAAACCCCACAACTATTTTAAGTTCCTGGAAATTATCCTAAGGGCACATAGCAAATGGAGAAGTATTAATTTGAAAATATCCACTAAATCTTGGTAAGAATAGCAAAAGTTTGTGGCATTTGAGCCATGACTCCCTTCCCTCCCATCATTCACCTCAGGGTGATGGAAGTTGTATACTGGGTGAGTGCAGATTAGAACACAAGGCTCCCTCTCCCCATATCTCGCAGTCTGGTATTGTGGTATCTCCCTAGGAGAAGAAGGCTACCACAATTTCTCATGATCCCCAACTCTGTGTTGCAGAAGCTTTATTCTAGGTAAGAGCAGGTGAGATGTCTGGGACTCTCTTCTTCTACCTATCCCCCACTTGTAAGGCAGAAGCTCTACCCCAAGAGTAGTGGACCAAGAATAATGGGTTCTGATAGTCTCTTCCACAGTTTGTTCATAAAAAGATGGTTCCATACTGGAAGAGGCAAGATGCTGAGGGAAAAGGACACAGCTCCTGGCCAGCACCTCTCTCATAAACCAGGAATGACGTTGCTTCAAGAGAAACAGACCACTGTCCCCACCCTTAACTCCAGAGCAGTGGTTCAGAGGCTTGACTCATGGGAAGAGGCAGGTATAACACTAGAGAGCTTTAAAGCTCTCCCAGGGAAATGCCTTATTTAGAACAGAAAGCATGGAGATGTTCGAGGCTAAACGTTCTATTGAAACAATGGAGATTTGGGTGGCAAGTAATAAAAAGTAAACTGGTAGCTCCATGAAGGCAACAAATTAAATATACTTAAGTTTAACAGAGATGAGACAAGTTTTACATAGAGAACAAGGGAAAGACACTACTAATAAGAGCCCTTCTGGGGTTAGGACAATCCTTGAAAACTGACCTTAAAGACTACTGAAAAGGGGCTGGATTTAGTTGTATCAAAATCTGGAGCAATTTATGCCCAAATATCTCTGAAAACAATGGAGAAATCAGCTGTCAATTAGTGGAGGCTAACAGGTAGGTGTGATATCAACAGTGACAGACAGCTCAACAGAGAAATCATGGAAAGAGGCCATTAAAAAGAGGCTTGCTAAAACCACTGTCATCCCGGGTGACTATGCACCTGCCTAGGATTGTGCCCTCTGAGGAGCATCACTAGAACTTGCACACTGCACAGGAATAGACTTCACTGAGATAACCCAGCCAAATCACAAAACAAATAAACAAATAACAATATGCCCTGGGGGAGGGGGAGGGATCATTATCCAGAGTTGCTACAATATATGATCTAAAATATCAAATTTTCAACGAAGAATTATGAAAAATGCAAAGAAATAAGAAAGTGCGAAAAAACAGACAAGAAAAAAGTAGGCAACAGAAATTGCCTTTTATTGGTTTCATATGTCAGCTTAGCTGATGAAGACTTCAAATCAGCTATTATAAAGAACCAAAGGAAACCATGCTTTATTAAAGGAAGGTGTGCTGCGTGCCTTATGAAATACAGATTATCAATAAAAAGATGTTATTAAAATAAAAACCAAGATGGAAAGTCTGAGGTTGAAAAGCACACTAATCAAAATGAAAATTTTACTAGAGTGTCTCAATAGTAGATTTGAACTGACAGAAGAAAGAATTAATGGATTTCAAGAAGGATCATTAGAGATTATGCAATCTGAAGAACAGAGAGAAAAAAAGAATAAATTAAAAAAAAAAAAAGACTAACCTACACATCCAGGAAGCTCAATGATTCTAAGTAGGTATAAATACAAAGAGTTCCATACCCAGGCACATCATAGTTAAAACGTTGAAAGCTGAAGATAGAGAAAATTTTGAGAGCAGTAAGAGAAAAATGACTTGTCATGGACAAGGGAACCTCAGCAAGATTAAGAACTGGCTTCTACTTAGAAATGATGGTGGCCAGAAGGCAACGGGATGATATATTCAAAGTCCTGAAATGGGGAAAGAAACCTAACTACCTGTCAACAAGAACTTATATCCAGCAGAACTATTTTTAAAAAATTAAGGTGAAATAAAGACATTCTTAAATAAAAATGGAGAATTCATTGCTAGTAGATCTGCTTTACAAGAAATACTAAAGGAATTTCTTCAGGCTGAACACAAGTGGCTCCAGACATTAATTCAATCCATAGGAGAAAACACAGAGCATTAGTAAAGGTAATTATGTAGGTATTTATAAAAGACAGTATACTGCATATTTCTTCTTTTAACAGATTTCAAAAGTAATAGCACAAGACAATATGAATGTAGTTGTAGTATGTGGCATATAACACACAAAGATTTAATATGGTTGACAATAACAGCACAAAAGAGGTGGGGGGGGCAAAGCTGTATTGGTGTAAGGAAATTACTAGGTTATCCAGGTGGTAACTTGAATCCACTGGAATAAATAAGAGACTCAGAAATGGTAAATCAGAAAAATAACATATTCTGTAAATATATAATTGCTCTCCTTCTCTCAGCTTCTTTAAAATACACAATTATATAAAGGAATAATTATAACAATGTATTACTGGTTTGTAACACATAAAGATATAATATGTGAATTAACAATAGTGAAAAAAAAGGAAAGATGGTGTAGAGTTATATAGGATTCATTTTTATATCTCACTGGAATTGATTAGTATTAATTAGGTTAATTAGTATTTATTAGAATTAATTAGTATTAATCTGAATTAGATTCTGATAAAGTTAAAATGTATATATAGGTATGTGCATATACACATATGTAACTATATATATAACCATATAACTATAAAATATGTAGTTTATATATATTATATATATAACATATATATTATATAGTATATGGACTATATAATATCTAGTGACTCATTCATTCTATAACTGGAAACCTGCACACTCCCCTTCACCTATTTTGTCCTTTTCCAACACCAGGCAAACATCAGTCTGTTCTCTGCACTTACAGGTCTGTTTCTCGTTTTTTAAATTTTTTCCTTGGTTTGTTTGTTGGTTCATTTGTTTTGCTTTTTAGATTCCACATATAAATTAAATCATATGGCATTTGTCTTCCTCTCTCTGACTTATTTCACTTAGCGTAATAGCGTAATAGATTAGAATCTAAAATCTAAAATACTGGCCCCCTAGGCCCATCTTTACTGTTGTGAATAGCAAGATCTCATTCTTTTAAAAAAAATGGCTGAGTAATATTCCTTTATATATATATATCTTTATCCATTCATCTATAAATGAACACTTAAGTGGCTTCCATGACTTGGCTATTGTAAATAATGCTACAATAAACATAGGAGTGCACACATCTTTTGAATTACTGCTCTTGTTTTCTTTGAGAAAATACCTAGTAGTGGAATTATTGGATCATATGGTATTTCTATTTTAAAATATTTGAGGAACCTCCACACTATTTTCCACAGTGGCTGCACCAATTTACATTCCATCAAAAATGCACAAGTGTTCCTTTTGTTCCACGTCCTCGCCAACACTTGTTATTTCTTGTTTTCTTTGCTCTAGCCATTCTGACAGGTGTGAGGTGGTATCTCATTGCGGTTTTGATTTGCATTTCCCTGATGTTTAGTGATACTGAACATCTTTTCAAATGTTGGCCATCTGTATGTCTTCTTTAGAAAAATGTCTCTTCAGGCCCTCCCTCCATTTTAATCAGATGATGATGATGATGATGATGATGATGGTGATGATGATGATGATGATGATTTTGGTGTTGAGTTATAGAAATTCTTTATATATTTTATTATTAACCCCTTATCTAATGTCATTTATAAATATTTTCTCCCATTCAGTGGGTTGCCTTTTCATTTTGTTGATAATTTCTTTCACTGTGTAAAAGTTTTTGATTTTGGCATAGTCTTAATAGTTTATTTTTGCTTTTGTTTCCCTTGCCTGAGAAAACATATTTAGAAGAATGTTGCTAAGGCTGATGTCCAAGAGTTTACTTTCCATGTTTTCTTCTAGGAATTTTTATGGTTTCAGGTATCACATTTAAGTCTTTAATCCATTTTGAGTTTATTTTTCTGTAAGACTTGGATCTATCTTTTTTTTTCTTTTAGTAAGTTTTAGGTCCAACAAGGGGTTTGAACTCGTGACCCCGAGATCAAGAGTTACATGCTCTTCTGACCGAGCCAGCCAGGTGTATATTTTAAACCCAAGCATACTGAGAAAATAACTAAAAAAAAAAAAAGTAAATTAATATAGGAATTAAAATGCTACACTAGAAAATACTCAATGCAAAATAAAGCAGTTAAGGAGGAAGAGAGGAAAAATAAAGATAAAAAACAAAAAGTGCAATGGAAGATACAGATACAACTACAATAATAATAGCATTAAATGTGAATGAATAAAATAATCCAATGAAAAAGCCAAGATTATCAGATGGATTAAAAAATGACCCAATTAAAGAACCAAGATGCCCTTCAACGGACAAATGGATAAGGAAGAATGCCTGGGGTCCAGTGAGGGGCTGGGAGCATCGCCAGCTGGCAGAAAAACAGCCTTTTTGCACTCTTCCACGCGAGTGTCGCGCCGCACTATCAGAGCCACACTTTCCCCTGAGAGAGGTGCGCACAGTCACCAGCCCAGCGCTCTCGGCACTCTCGGACCCGGAAAGACCAGGCACTCCCAGCCAAGGGCCAGCGGGAAAATCTCAGTGCGGGATCGCTGCATGGAACCTCTCTGGCGGTCCGGAGCTGCCCCGACAGCTGCCGCTGTTATGGTTTTGGGTACAAAGCAGGAGTTCCTGTGTCCCCAGGGACCACGACTCGGAACTTGCTCTGCCAGCGGCCAAGGGGGAACTTATGTTCTCTGCAGCACCCAGAGGGGACAGACTGAGGCTTCTCTCTGGGAGGGAGGTCTGGGTGCAGTTTGCTTTCCTCTAAACCTCCAAGAACCCTTGGGAACTGCCAAGGGGAGAGAAAACAAATGAACAGACATAAAAACCTCCAGAGAACAAAAGCCTGAAGGCCCGGTTTCCTCAGAGCCCATCCCTTGAGGGGGGCAGGAGGACTTAACTCAGGAAACACCGCCTGAAAACCCATGCAGCAGGCCCCTCCCCCAGAAAGCCAACGGGGGGGAAAAAAAAACAACAAAACTGAGAAGAGAACAATCACTACTACTTCATAGATACAACGTTTAATTTTTAATTTGTTCCCACTATTCTGGTTCATTTTTTAAAATTTTTAAAATCTTTTTTTATTTTTGTATATAGATTTTTTTAGCCTATTTACCATCACAGTGAGATGTCCAGTACATCAAATTCCATAATAACCTTTTAACCTGAAC
>PISX010033290.1:0-15216 GCA_004024625.1 Mellivora capensis | reverse complement strand
TTTTTTTTTTTTAAGGAAAGGTATTGTTAAGATAAACTAGTTAAAAAACGTTAAAAAGAAAAGGGTAAAAGTTAAAAAAAAATAGCAGAAGAAAAAAATTAAATTAAAAAAAATTAAATTAACTGCAAGACTAAAGAATCATGGGGAGAAAGTCATGAGTTCCGTGCTTTGCTTTCTCCTCCTCTGGAATTCCGCTGCTCTCCTTGGTAAGTGAACTTGGTCTTGGCTGGATTTCTTGTTGATCTTCTCGGGGAGGGGCCTGTTGTAGTGATTCTCAAGAGTCTTTGCCCGAGGTGGAATTGCACTGCCCTTACCAGGGGCCAGGCTAAGTGATCCGCCCAGGTTCGCTTTCGGGAGCTTTTGTTCTCTGAACGCTTTCCATAGAGTTCCGGAGGACGGGAATGAAAATGGCGACCTCCCAATCTCTGGCCCGGAGGAGCCGAGAGCTCAGAGCCCCACTCCTCAGTGGGCCCTCAGAGAAAAGTGCCCAATCACTCCTGTCTCCCTGGCCCCCGGCTGTGCTCCAAGCTCACCCAGCCTGCGACCGGTTCAAGGTAATCCCGAGCTGAGAGCTCACTCCTCAGCTCTGACTCTGTAGCCGGCTTCCCCGCTCTGACACCTGCTAGCTCTGCGACACTCAGACACCCCCGATCCTTTTGTGACCCTGCGGGACCTGGGGCCATGCTGACCCCGCATGGGCTTCACCCCGGTTTAGCCTCTGGAGCAATGTCCCTCAGTGGAGCAGACTTTTAAAAGTCCTGATTTTGTGCTCTGTTGCTCCGCCACTTGCTGGGAGCCAGCCCCTCCCCCTGCGGTCTATCTTCCTGTTGCTTTGGATTCACTTCTCTGCCAGTCCTAACTTTCAGAAAGTGGTCGATTTTCTGTTTCTAGAATTGCTGTTCTTATCTTCGATCTCCCGTTGGATTTGTAGGTGTTTGCAATGGGGTTTGATAAGCTATCTAGCTGATCTCCTGCTACCTGATGTAGTCTCAGCTGCTACTTCTCCGCCATCTTGACTCCTCCTCCCTCCCATGGCTTTCTGAGGGACATGATTACTCAAGAAGCAAGACCCTGTCCCCCATCCCTGGTGCCAGTCTGTACCCATTATAGGTTAACTAGAATAATATGTGCTGAACAAAGAAAAATTATCTGATGAGTGCTTGAGTCCTTTAATGTCCTTTGCACAAATGTAACCCCAACCCCAAGTTAACT
The DNA here is from genome assembly GCA_004024625.1 of Mellivora capensis. Classification (NCBI taxonomy): domain Eukaryota; kingdom Metazoa; phylum Chordata; class Mammalia; order Carnivora; family Mustelidae; genus Mellivora; species Mellivora capensis. Next base: position 14,004 of record PISX010033290.1, on the reverse strand, counting down.
GCCTATATAAGAAGCTCTAAAATCAGAATAAAGATGGAGATGCCTGACTACTGGCCAAAACTCGCTGTGTGGCTTCTCATTCCTCTTGCTGACATAACTCCTCCTCTGGGGACACCTGGACCTGTTGAGATTGGGCCCCAACATCTAGAAGGTGGTTGCTTTTCTTTTCCTAGATTTGCCGCTATTTGTCTCTTCGATCTCCTGTTGAGATATCAGGTGTTCTGTAGGTGTTCAGAATGGTTTGATAACTATCTAGCTGAACTCTTGGGACCTGATGATATTTCAGTCTCCTACTCCTCCACCATCTTGCTTCTCTAAGAATGCAAATTCTTGATTAAAGTAACCCTTCTGAAGAGTTCAAAAGAGCAGAGCTACTGAGAACAGAAGTTTTGCTTCTTAAAAAAAGAAGCTGAAAATATATTAGGCAGCATTATTAGTTTAAATCATCTCCTAGATACTATTAATATCGGTATCAAAGAAAAAAGAAAATGGTACTAGGATGGCACCCTGAAACTCTTTAAACCCAAGGCCTGAAGTGGCTTAGCAAAACTTAGAGTCTGTTCTGCTCATTTGGGGCCACTTTCCACTCCCCCTCCCTGTTCCTTGTCACTGGACCCCATTCATCACTTTCCAATAGTTCATCCAAATGATGATGAGCACAAAGATGGTTCTGGCAGTATTTCCTAGCAAGGTGAGGTTGGAAAAATAATTTAGCCATTGATGTCAAAGGAAGACAGGAGTTAGGAGTGACTCTGGTAGGAATTTAAGGAATTTAAGATTTTCCATCTCAGCCTCATAATTTGGGGGTAAACTTCCTCAATCCACAATGAGGTCCCATTTCTTAACAGTTATTAAAGTTCTTTCCCCGTCAATCAACATCACTTTGGTTAAATATAAGCCATGTGGATTTCATCAGGAACTCTATTTTAAACAGAATCTCAAGGAAACTTCTGTTTGGGTTTCAAACATAGACACTGTATGGTCTTATAAAGGGTGACCCTAAATAGAGACATGTTTTATAAGAAAGGAAATTTGTTTTATGACCCCCCAGCTCTTCCATCATTCAAAGTATAATGGTACAACTGCAGTGATAAACCTCATGCTTAATTAAAAGTGACTTCTGAGTCTGATGTTCCTTTCACATGGCGAAGATGGAGGCCACAACAGGCACTGTCTAGGAGAAGAAGGGTATGTTTGGTTTCCCCTTGAGGTGGCTTCATTTCCAGTGAGAATTTAATCAATTTACTCTATTTGGTTTTGAGATTCTTTTCTTGGTGGCTGAAGTGCCAGGATGTCTTCTATCTGTCCTTCAGCAGCACAAAACCCCAGTGAATGTCTCCTAAGAGGGGACACTAATTGGTCCTTCAATGAGTCCTCACATAATTCTGAGGTAACAATCACTTCCTAATGTAAAGGAATTCTTTTTCCATCTAGATAAATCAAGACTAACCAACAGTTTCTTAATATAAACACACATTTATTTGTTTGCCCCCTATCTAGTTTCAGAACCAACTTAAGACAGTTTAAAATAATAACAGAAAACATTGTGACACTGGTTTTAGTGTCCCTCTGGTGCACTATTTTTTTTAATTTTTCCAAAAAAATATTTTTAAGTAAACTTTATGCCCAGCATTTTGGAGTCTCATGTTTTACTGACTGAGCCAGCCAGTCACCCCTCTGATATACTTTTATCCAATCCATGGAACTTGATTTCATAGAATGAGCAGTTTCCTTTTTTCTAGGTGATGTTATTTTTTTCTCAGTTTATTTGCTTAGTTTAACAAATGTTCATTACACTACCATCTTTCAGAAGTAAAATAAGCAATAAGAAGTCATACCATGAGAAGTCTATCTCTTACCCCATCCCATAATCACCTACTTCCCTCTTCCCACTCTCAAACCATCCTAATGGGAAGCTTTCTTAGGAATTTTTGTATGTATCCTTTGTGAGTTTCCTTCTGGGTATTCAATATGCATGTTTACATTGTGTATGTGTACACAAGTATATGTGTACAACATGTACACACATATATACATAGATAAAATCTTTTTTAGACTGTGTACCTGGTTTCATGCCTTGCTTTTTTGTTTCACATAAGGACCTTGGATGGCTTCCTTGTGTACATATGAGTGATATCAGTCATTTTTAAGTTGAGCAATAACCCATTATATGCATATACTCTAATATGGATATAGTCTCTTTTAAATGGACATTAGGTCACCAGGTCAATGTCCCTAACTTCATATTTTTCATGTACTTTATAAAATTAATGCATATATAATTTTGATAACTTTTGCTGAGTTGTTTCCATAAATTTTTATCAGTTTACATCCCCACTAACAGGTGTGAGCCTGTGGGTTTCCCCACAGCATCACCAAAAACGTGTTAGTCTTCTATTTGATAGTTGGTCTGGGTCTTTTTCTTGATAATTTCTAGGAACTTTTAATATGATCTCTATCTCCTCCATTGTTTTTTAAGATTTTATTTATTTTAGTGGAGGGGTGGGGCAGAGGGAGAGAGAGAGGGGAAGTAGGCTCTCCACTTTGACTCAGGGCTTGATCTCAGGACCCTGAGATCATGACCTGAGCCAAAACCAAAAGTCAGATGTTTAACTGACCAAGCCACGCTGGCACACTAACTCTTCCATTGTTAAAACTGAAATGGTACAACTGTAGTGATAAAAACTTTACACTTTACATAAGGAGATCAGCTTTTTATTCTGTGATAAGAATTGTGTGGGGAACAAACTGAGGGTTGCTGGGGGTCCGGGGTCGGGAAAGGGGGGTGGGGTAATGGACACTGGGGAGGGTATGTGTTATGGTTAGTGCTGTGAAGTGTGTAAACCTGGTGATTCACAGACATGTACCCTGGGGATAAAAATATTTTTATAAAAATAAAAAATAAAAAATAAAAAACAAAGATTTAGAAGATTTTAAAAAAGATTAAAAAGAAATTTTTTTACAAAAAAAAAAAAAGAATTGTGTGGGGTTTTTTTTTTCCCCCTATTTTGTTATTTGTCTTCTTACTTTTGCATAAGGGGTTGTTTTTCACTTGCTTGGTTTTTATTTATTTTTTCCATGCAGGGATTTTTTTTTAAATTTTGTACATGGTCTAGTTAATTTATTAATCTTTCATTTATGGTTTCTAGATTCTGACAGCATTACAAAGACCTTCCCTGCTCTAAGAACACAAATGAATTTTGGTACATTTTTTTCTATCACATTTATGGTTTCAGTTTTACACTTAAATTTCCTATCCATTTTGCAGATTATACTGATGTATATGACTTGAGGTAGAAGTTCAACTTTACTTTTTTTCCAGATGGTAAATCACATGTCCCATCATCATTTAATGAAAAATTCATTTGTCATTAATTTGCAATGCAACTTAGACTTTTTCATCTATCCCATTGTTGTGTCCACCTGTTCATGTGTCAACAACAAAGTTTAATTATTAAAGTTTTTGTAATACATTATCTGGGAGGTATAATCTCTCCTTATTGCTGTTTTAAATTTTTTCTGGCCCTTCTTTTGTTTGTTTTCATTGTAACATTAGAAGTTTCAAGTTCAAAAAAAGGATCCATTGGCATAATTTGGGCAACATATTAAATATACAGGTTAATTCAGTACGTGTTGACCTCTTTGTGGTAATTGAGGTTTCCTATCTAAGAACATGGTATGCCTTTGCATTTATTTATACCTTCTTTGTATCCTTCAGAAGTATTTTAAAGTTTTCTTCATCTGTGTTTTGCATATTTATTGTCCTATTTATTCTGTGGGGTTTTTTTTTCTATTTGTTGCCATAGAAAATAGGATCTTCTATAGTAGCTTCTAAATTTATTGATCACATATTATTTGTCAGGTATAGTAATAAGCCCTGGAGTATAGCACAGAACAAAACCAATAAGATCCCTGCCCTCGTGAAGACTGTAATGGTGGTAGAGCAATACAGTAAATAAATAATCACACCAATAACTACATGATTATGATAGTGGGAAGGCCCATGAGGGAAAAGTGCTGTGACTAAGTATAAATAGGAACATAATCTAGACTAGAAGTTCAGATAAGATTTCCCTGAAGACATGTTACTTTAAGGTCAAAGAGAGGAGGTTGAACTTGTATAATGAGTAGGTCTTGAATAACTACTTGTGATCCATTTGTTCTCTGTTTGTGAATGCCTTCATGTATTTGAGACTGAGTCCTTGAAATAATGAGATATTCAGAGAATAAAACTCCTGGTTATGTAGTCAGAATTCTTTAGTTTGCCAGGTTCCAGAAATGAGAGTCTCAAGGCAAAGCACCTCAAACCCTACGAGAGTTGCCAGATAAAATAAATACTCCCGCAAAAATAGGTACTCCATGGCAATCATTCTCCTGAGCAGTTAGAGATATTTATAAAGAAAATTTCACTAATAGCTAACAACTTGAAACAAAGATCCTTAAGGTTATTTGTTTTTTTGTTTATTGGTGGAAGTACCAAGACTGGGGAGAAATATACCATAAGGAAAGTAAGAAGAAATTTCAGAATAAACAAATAAAAACACACCAGATTGATAAATCTGCTTTAAAAATGTTCTGTATTGGAATCTCACTATTGTGTCTAGGCTCATTAGTCCCCTTGTTGGGGGCAACACTAGGGGAAAGACATGAGGATGATCTATTTCAGGCTACCTATATTAAGGGCCCAGTTTCTCCGTGATGCCTCTCTAAGTATCCTGGAAAAAGAAGCTGAGAGTCAGGAGTTGGAAGGAAGTCAATGTTGCATTTGTGAAAGAGACAACATGGAAGAGATGAGACAAAGATTCGGATAAGCATTGAAGATGAAGAGGTGAGCAGAAGGGACTTAAAACCAGTTGAGTCAGGAAGGGAATCAGGAATCAGGACAGTCAACACAAGAGTCTGTGGGGTAGGAGGTACTTACTTTCTGCTAAGCCCACAGTGGGCCCTTTAGAACTGTGCTGGGAAAAACAAATTCAGACCACCTGGGCAAAGGCTAGACCCAGTTATGGAAGAGCATGCATTAGAGAACATATTATTTATTTATTTTTAAATATTTTATTTATTTATTTGACAGAGAGAGAGAGATCACAAGTAGATAGAGCACCAGGCAGAAAGAGAGGGGGAAGAAGCCTCCCTGCTGAGCGGAGAGCCTGATGTGGCTCAATCCCAGCACCCTGAGACCATGAGCCAAAGGCAGAGTTTTAACCCACTGAGATACCCAGGAGCCCCTAGAGAACATTTTAAATAAAATATAATTCTTATATTCTCAAGTATATTCAATAGCATGGGTATAAAACAACCTGTTCTCTTGGGGCACCTAGGTTGAGCATCTGATTCTTAATTTCCACTCAAGTCATGATCTCAGGGTCATGAGATTGGCCCCGTATCAGGCTCTGTTCTCAGTGGGGGAGTCTGCTTGAGATTGTCTCCTTCCCTCTCCTTCTGCCCCTTCCCCTGCTTGCTCTCTCTCTCTCTCTCTCTCAAATATATAAATAAATCTAAAAAAAATTTTAAAAACCACAATCTGTTCTCTTACACAACATAATCTTATTGCCCTCCTAATTTACCTAACATTCTTCATAGGTAGGACAGAAATGAACTGTAGTTCCTGCCTTGTCTAGGTGATCAAAAGTATCTTATTGATGAAAGGCCATTACTGAGGTTTTTCTTGTGGCCTGGCTGCATTGACCTCCCTCTTTCATTCTGGCAGGCAGCTATAGCCTGTTTTGCTAATTCTAGGCCTACTGTCCTCTTATAACTGAGGTTATTGTAAGAGGGGCACCCCAGATTATACCTAAATCCTTTACAGAATGGAGATACCTCTCAGGTAACAAAGAATCTTAGCAGCCTGCTAGATCAGTGTTAAGGAGACTCTCATGCCAGTTGGTTCCTCTCAGCTGCTTGGAATTGAAATTCCTACGGCTGGAAATGACTTCCCAGATGTTATTCTTACAGAATCCCTAAAGCCAGGTGCTTCTTTGATTCAGGGGGCTCCATAAATAAACATTTTGGAAGTACCTGCCAGTGGGGGGAATCCCTGTCTATCTCCCTCCATCCAGGAGAGCTAAAGTCGGCAACTCAGTGGAGGCTGACCAGAAACACTGGGGCTAAGGGTTGGTAAAGAAGAGTTCTTCCATATATCAGTTCTGACTCATCATAGCAGTCTGGAGCATGCCACCGGAAAAAGATTCTGAAGCACACTCAAAATCTGTGGGAAGGTGTGCCACAATGGATATGTAGTGTCTTCCATGGACACTGAGGGAAAGTGGCAGAATGTGGGCTAGTTATGTGCCATTATACTTCACAATTGCTGGAGATATTACCTTCTGAAAAATTCTTTCTGAACATTGGGACCCTCCTGGTTGTCAGATAAATAATCTAGTATTCACACCAAAACAGAAAATAATAAGGAGCTACAACCTATGGAGGAGTCCTCTGAGAAGAAGGCCTTGATCTTGAGGGGAGAGGCTTTGTGACTTGGCACAAACCTAGAGAGGAATATTTGAGTAAAAGGAGGAAAAGTGGGTCTCCTGGCTGGCTCAGTCAGTGGAGCCTGTAACTCTTGATCTCAGGGTTCTAAGTTCGAGCCCTAGATTGGGTGTAGAGATTACTTAAAAATAAAATCATTTTTGGTGAAAAGAGAAAGAAAAGAAAACAAAGAAATGCATGATGTTTTTTAGTTGCCCAAATGAAGGAAGCTTGCAGCACACCAAAACGTTTAATCCTTCAGCAGTTTATGATAATTTATGTGGAAAAATCCAGAGAGAAGAAAATAAAGAACTCCTCCCTGGTGCCATTCAGTGTCTCCTGCTCCCCTTGGCCACCATGTGAGGAATGGTACAAATGTTTACTGATTGGGTTTTCATTTCCGTGGTGTGCCCATTTCCTTCTGGTGTCGCTCCTTCTTAAAATAACCCATATTACTTAATAAAAGAATGACTAAAAGTATTGAATTTTTTTTTTAACTGGCAAACCTAAGCAAAGACTTGTATTACATCAAATGAGGACAACAAGGTTTAAATTGGGAAGTTGGCTTCCAGCTTGTGGACGCTCCTAAGTACCTGACTTATCACGTTGACACAAAACTGCTGCACAGGTCCGGCTGGTGCGGACAGCACTCCAACAGCAACGCCGGCCTGCCAGACGCTTGGCCCAAATGTTCCCACACATGGCATCGGTAGCAAGAAGCAGCTCTCTTGGCCGTTCAGGATGTCTGACAAGTCACCGGATCTTTTTCCACACATGGTGCCAAGCAGCGCGCTCGTTTGCTCAGAAAACATATCTGCTTCAACACACTGTGTTACAGAAGAAAAACAAAGTATTATCCAGTGTCTTTTTTCATTTTAAGCTCTCATTTGTTCTTTTGCATTCTTTTAGCATTTCAACACATTTTGGAGTGTGAGGCAGGAGAGGGAAGGAAGCAAGAGGAAGGAGGGAGAGATTTCCCCTGCAGGCTGGAATCGATTATTACTGAGTCAGCTCCTTGATGCCAAAAGTGGGTCAAACAACACGGTGTGGGACGTGCGTGCCGGGATGCAGCGTGAAGACCTGGGAAGTGGTCATTCTAGACTAACTGCAGAGCAGAAGAGCTCTCCTTTGAGATCCAGAGAGCACACTTGAGAGAGACAGAAGGAAACATTACAAGGTAAAAGAAAGGATAACCAAGAGATGCTGTCGCAAATCCTGAAACATGTGTTTGTTTTACCGGGCTCTTTCAGGTGTGTTGAGTGATTCCAGGTGTTAGGGTTTTACTAATCACTTCTAAGATTTTTGCCTATATTGGGCAATTTGAAAGCTTCCAAAGTTTACAGGGAGTAAAAATGCTTAAATATATCTTTCTGAACTCTAAGTTTCTGTAGACTTTTGAATTAAATGTCTAATAGTGTCAAGTGGTGCTTCTCTACCAAAAAGCGTGGGGAGCTGTGCTAACATCTATCACTCTCTCTGCAGCTCAACCCTGGGCGTGTGCTTTGGTGTTTTACTCACCAACTACTGCCCAGACCTTCAAACCACATACATAATCCTGAACTTGACCTCATAGAACAAAAAGCTTCTTGGCAGCTTCCAAGGTTTACCAAAGATTTTATTCAACCACTTGTTTCAGATTTCACTTGCAAATTTAGAGAGTACATCACACAGCTCCCTTCTGGAGTAGGAAGGTACCTATCATAGCATCTGTCCTTAAGAGATGCTAAATATGTCTGTTGTAGGATTAATTACCATAATGCTGATCATTTTTGAAAATGCTGCTATAGCTTGACCAGCCATTAATATATCAGTTTCTTACTTTGAGACCGGAGGGTTTTTTGTTTTTATTTTACTTTATTTTAGTTTTTGGTTTGGTTTTTTATTTTAGACAGTCTGTCATTTTCAAAGACCAGACTCAAAAATAAGTATCAGCCTACATGGCAGGCTGATCTCTTCATTGCTAACCAGCCTCAGCAATCTAAATCCACATTGAATGTTGGTGGATCCCACAGAGCCAGAGTCAGTATTTGAAAATGGCATAGCAATGATAAGTGACCACACTGAGCACTACCCATAGTGGCCCTCTCCCCTAACTGTAACAGAATTGTTCAGGAATGAGACACTTCCTGCAATAAAACATGAAATACATAGATGAGAACAGTGCTCACAACTGCATATAAGCAGAGATGTCAGCTGAATTTGAGAAGGCCAAATAAAAATAGAGGTGGGATTATCAGGGCACCTAAGGGTTGTCCCCTTACAATGGAAGGAAACTGGCACATGAGCTGCCCTGCTGTGGGGAGCCCAAAGGACACAAGGGGAGGGTTCCCAGGTGTAGAAGGTGGCTGACGTTCTCTAAAGATGGGTGAACATGGCCACTAAAAATGTGGTCTCCACTCTACTTAGTCATACCTTGGGGCTCAGGAAACTTGCTTTGAGACTTCTAAATAAAAACATAGATGGAAGCCTGTTCTCGCTTCATATTCGGCAACCTCCCAGAGCAGTCAGCAGAGACTCCTATCCTGTGATAGGGCTCCATGCCACAGAGATGATGGCTCTCCCGCCAACACGTTCTAGGCTTAGCTTGCAATGAGAGCAGCAGAGTCTCCTCTGAGCGACTCCAATGTGGCAATAAAGAGGGACAACTCAGTCCAATTCTGGAGGCACTTAGGGACCACTTAGGGTCACTTTGGGACCCCTCTTGGGACTCCCAAAAATACTCTGGGGAAAACTCTTTAGGAAGGCATTGCATTATTCTTCTCTAATAGGATCTTTAGATTGCAAGTGATGGAAAAACAACTCAAATTGCTGTAAACAAACGATTTATTAGCTTATATAATGAGTAATCAAAGAAAATGGTGCTGACTTCGAGTGTGGCTGGATTCAGCATTTAAACATTAGTCTCTCTGGGTCTCTGCATCTTTGTCTCTGTCTTGATCTCTCTGGCTCTGTCTCTCTTTTCAGTTTTGCTTTTCTTCAAGAAGTCTTACCAAAGCAGCAAAATATCCAGAAGGTTTATATCATCTTTGTAGCCATTGTTCCTAAAAAAAAAAGTGCAATCTCCCAGTGTTTGCATCAGTTTTCCGAAGGACTCAACAATGCCTGGATTGTACAACTTGCCCATCTCAGAATCAATTATTATGGCCAAGGGATTGAAGTACTGTGATTCTCCAGCCTGATTCAGGTGCCTACTCCAGGGATGCAAGTAGTCGATGCCCGTTGATTAACCATGCCTGAAATGGGAAGAGCTCATCTTCAAAAGGAAGGAGCAAAAAAGAGAGGACCAAAAAGTTACCAAAAACCTCCATATTGTATAAGAAGACTGAGGCTTAGAAACAATTATGAGAGTACATTTGATATATAATTTATTGTTGTATTTGAGCCATTTTTACTATTTCATTGCTAATGGACATCCTAGTTCAGTCCTCTAAACAACATCTGCTTGGATTTCTTGCCTTTGTCCCTAGATCCAATTACCTTTTTTGCCCTAAAATTTATGGATTTACCAAAGCACACCTGGACTGAATATACATGTCTGTTTACTTTTTCTGATTATGAGTAATGAAACAGTAAGCAGATCTCTTTGCTAATCCTAAACACAAAAAAACAGCTTCTACCTTAGGGCCTTTGCATCAGCTACTACCTCTTCTGTGATCACTCTTCCCTCAAATATCCACATGGTTAAATCCCTCATCTTCTTCAAGTCTTTGCTCATCCTGACCATCCTGTATAAAATTATGAACTACTATCTTCACCCCCAAACAACCTTCGTGCTTTTGCTCTACTGTTTTGTTTTTGTGTAAGTAGCTCTTATTATTTTATAAAACATGATTTAAGTAACATATTTGTTATTCTTCTATTATTTTTTTATCCTTATCCAAATACAAGCTCTAAAGAACAGGAATCTCCCTTTGTTGTATACCAAGTACCCAGAATGGTACTTGGCCCAAAGTAGATGCCCAGCAGATATCCAGTAAATGAATATATTTCCCCAAAGCACCAAAGGCATTGGCAAATTGTTAAAGTTTGGATGATTTTAGTGCAATACAAATAAGAATGTCTAATTAAATATTACATATATGTTCTAAGAATTCATTAAGCAATTCTTGGCTGCAAGGAATTTCTCTCCTTAGACCCCAGTTTATTGCCCTCATCACGGGCTTCCTTTTTCTAAGACTTCTTTTCTCTCTCCTTCCTCTTCTCCACTTGAGGACAACCCCTGGAAAGCTACAGATTTTCTTCTTTATTAGGCAGAACAGTTAGTTCTTGTTTTTCTAACTTACCTGAATATGATATGCTCAAGAGACCTCATCTTTGTCACCCAGAAGAACCCATTGAGAAGCATGATGGTGTTTCCCAATAAAAGAATCCCCTTGTTCTGAAATGGCACTGCTTCTCCCCAAATTGTAGACTGAGTAGTGAGGTTTTTGCTCTAAATAAAGCTTTTTCTTGTGGGGCACCTGGGTGGCTCAGTTGTTAAATGTCCACCTTTGGCTCAGGTCATGATCCCAGGGTCCTAAGATCGAGCCCTGCATTGGGCTCTCTGCTTGGTGGGAAGCCTGCTTCTCCCTCTCCCACTCCCTCTGCTTATGTCCCCTCTCTCCCTGTCTCTCTCTCTCTCTCTGTCAAATAAATAAATCTTTAAACAAATTTTCTTCTGCTCCATAAGCCAGTATATTGAAAATATCAATGCCAAAATATTAACTCAATACAGAAAGACTTAACAGTGATTTTTGCTTTCTTCTTTTTGCTTATCTTATTTGCTACTTTTTCCAAAATAAATATGTAGTACTTGTGTAGAAAGGAAACCATTAAAAATTATTCTTCTCTGTAATATGAGTACCTCTAGTAAGAAAGCAAGCAGCTCTCAAGACATCTTGGTCACAGATAAAGTAAGTAGAATGTATGTGTGCTAAGCATAGGCAGGAAAGGATGGAAGGAGCAAATAGTCACCCAAGATTAATGAGGCAACCATCACTTATGGTCAAGATGAAGGAACAGAGACATCCTTCTTTAAATAATTAAAAAAAACTGAACACAACACATGAATTAATGGTTTTCAGACACTGGATGATAGGCAACACAGGACAGTGATCCTTGGGGAAAGGAAAACAAATGTGGTGAGCCCTACACTGGGTGGGAGTAACAGGAGACTGGAAGGGAGTCTATATAGAGAGTTTCCAGGCCACAGAGTATGGTGGGAAGGTTCAGAGGGAGTCTGCTGGCTTCCCTGAGTTGAAGATACAGACTTGAGAATTCAGGGAGACCATGGCAGCTGGAATTCAGAGGGTAGAACACTAGAGAGGAATTAGCTTCTTGGGGAGGAATGAGTTTTGTGGAAAGGAGAGAGCTTCACAGAAGGAGAGAGCCAGAGAATTTCACAGAGTCCCCCTGGGATTTCAGCTGAATTCTGGTCAACATATGTGAGAAAACTGCCTCGTACTGGCGTATGAACTGTAGGAAAGAAACAGAAAACCTCCATAATACACAAGAAATCAGATACACTACTCAAAAATGTATTGCCTCAGTAGTGGGTTAAAATTGGCTCTAGAAAAAAAAATGGTTTTCTTTTCCTGCCTAACAAAGCATAAAAACATGCCTTAAGAGATCAAACTATTTCCAAGTGCTTAATTGGATGCTAGAACAAAGCCCAGAAATATTTAAAGAAATAGAAAAATATCTAGCACCCAACAAGGTAACACTACAATATCTGACATGCAATTAAACAATTACCCAACATGCAGAAAAGCGAAAGAATGTAACTCATAACTCAAAAAGCAGTCTACAGAAATAGACTCATATTACATAGACTCAAATTACTTAGATAATAGGAATAGTTGGCAAAGAAATTAAAATAGTTATTAAAACATATTCCATATGTTAAAGAAGATAGAGAAAAACCTAAGTATGATAGGGAGAGACATGGAAGATTAAAAAAAAAAAAAGACCATATGTGTATTATAAAAAAATAAAATAAAATAAAAAAAGACCAAAATTGAAATTCCAGAGCTGAAAATGACTGGATAAAATTAACAGCAGATTAGATAGTATAGAAGAAAATGTTAGTAAACTTGAAGACAGAGCAATAGACTCTATCCAGAATGAAACCCACAGAAAGGAGAGAAAAAATGAATAGAGCATCAAGAAACTGTGGGACAATAACTTCAAGCAGCCTAATATCCATGTAATCTAATATCCATGCAGGTCCCAAAGGAAGGAAGAGACAGGAAGTGACAGAAATATTTGTAATAATAATGCCTGAAATATTTCCAAATTTGGCAAAATCTACAAATCCACAGATCCAAAAAATTCAACGAGCCCCAAGCATAAGAACAGTGATGAAAGTTATACCATTATTTAACTAGTAATAAAGAGAACATCTTAGAAGCACAAGAGGAAGAGACATGTTATGTACAGAGGAACAAGGATGACAGCCATTTTCTCAACAGAAGCAATGCAAGCCAAAAACAATGAATCAATATCTTTCAAGTACTAAATATATATATATATATATATATAAACCAAGAATTCTTTATTTTATTATTTTTTAAATTAATTAATTTATTTTTATTGGGACGCCTGGGTGGCTCAGTTGGTTAAGCGGCTGCCTTCAGCTCAGGTCATGATCCCAGCGTCCTGGGATCTAGTCCCACATCGGGCTCCTTGCTCGGCGGGGAGCCTGCCTCTCCCTCTGCCTCTGCCTGCCTCTCTGTCTGCCTGTGCTCGCTCTCGCTCTCTCTCTCTCTCTGACAAATAAATAAATTTTTAAAAATCTTTTTAAAAAATTATATATTTATTTTTATTTCTTTTCAGCGTAACAATATTCATTGGTTTTGCAGCACACCCAGTGCTCCATGCAACACGTGCCCTCCCTAAAACTCACCACCAGGCTCCCCTAACCTCCCGCCCCTTCAAAACCCCTCAGTTTGTTTTTCAGAGTCTATAGTCTCTCATGGTTCACCTCTCCTTCCAGTTTCCCTCAACTCCCTTCTCCTCTCCATCTCCCCATGTCCTCCGTGTTATTTGCTATGCTCCGCAAATAAGTGAAACCATATGATAATTGACTCTCTCTGCTTGACTTATTTCACTCAGCATAATCTCTTCCAGTCCCATCCATGTTGCTACAAAAGTTGGGTATTCATCCTTTCTAATGGAGGCATAACACTCCATAGTGTATATGGACCACATCTTCCTTATCCATTCGTCCACTGAAGGGTATCTTGGTTCTTTCCACAGTTTGGCGACTGTGGCCATTGCTGCTATAAATATTGGGGTACAGATGGCCCTTCTTTTCACTTCATCTGTATCTTTGGGGTAAATACCCAGTAGTGTAATTGCAGGATCATAGGGAAGCTCTATTTTTAATTTCTTGAGGAATCTCCACACTGTTCTCCAAAGTGGTTGCACCAACTTGCATTCCCACCAACAGTGGAAGAGGGTTCCCCTTTCTCCACATCCTCTCCAACACATGTAGTTTCCTGTCTTGCTAATTTTGGCCATTCTAACTGGTGTGAGGTGGTATCTCAATGTGGTTTT